>PITA01006215.1:41770-102413 GCA_004023965.1 Spilogale gracilis
GGGTGGCTCAGTTGGTTAAGCCACTGCCTTCGGCTCAGGTCATGATCCTGGAGACCCGGGATCGAGTCCCACATCGGGCTGCCTGCTCGGCGGGAAGCCTGCTTCTCCCTCTCTCACTCCCCCTGCTTGTGTTCCCTCTCTGGCTGTGTTTCTCTCTGTCAAATAAATAAAATCTTTAAAAAAAAAAAAAAAAAGAAATACGAAATACGAATATATTTATGTTCAGCAAACAGTAGATTACTAGTTTAAAGTTCTACTTGATACGTGTTTTACGTATCTATTTTAAAGAAAATTTTAAAAAGTAGAAAATGTTTAAATTAAGTTAAACATACATAGTCATGTGATGAATTGATTTTCATATTTTATGTAGCCATAATAAATGCCTTTAAAAATATTTTTGGCTTTATTGTATCAATATACATAAACAAAACCTAATATACATAAATAATCTAAATGAGTATTTCTATATTCTAGTACCAACTTCAAGTTGGGGACAAAACTCTTTAAAAAAGTTATGTGAAATCAAATTCTGATTATTGATATAAGCCAGAGGAAGATATTTGTTAAATAAAATTCAATCAATTTAGTCATCTGACATGATTTATTAAGTTATATTATTGCAAAACTCTGTGTTGGACATGGTAGGAGATATTAAAATCAGAGATTTGCTGTTAAGGAACTTACAAATCACAGAAACTCCAACAACGATGTGAATAAATACCCAGTATGTGTTGAGCAGTCAGATTTTAAATAATGAAATTGAAAGAAGCAATTAGTCTGCTAAAACTATATTTTAAAATCTTCATATGTAAATTTATGATTTCACTTATTCCTTGATATGAAAATGCTTTCTAGAAAGACTTTTCCAAAGAGATAAGTAAACATTCTAAAGAATAATAATTCCCTATGTGCACTTTCCCTATGTCCTTAAATATGATTCATAAGTCTTATAATAGAAGCATTAATAGCAATTTCCAGTGATTACTTATAATAGTGTATATTTATTTTTTTGTTAAATATTTTTTTTAAAGATTTTATTTATTTATTTGACAGAGAGAAACACAGCGAGAGAGGGAACACAAGCAGAGGGACTGAGAGGGAGAAGCAGGCCTCCCGCCAAGCAGGAAGCCCGATGTGGGGCTCAAACCTGGGTCTCCAGGATCATGACCTGAGCTAAAAGCAGTCGCCCAACCAACTGAGCCACCCAGGCACCCCTATTTATTAAATATTTTTAAAATAAAATGTTATACAGTACTTATATATTCACATACTCTCACTTATTATCAGAAAAATGTATATTTATTATATAATAATATTACATGACACCCGGTCAGTACCTCCGTATATACATGTATTAAATTTATGCAAATATATGTTTTGTTTTTATAATCTAATTTTTTTACTCAACATTACATCAAAAGCATTCTTTACTCTTATTTTTAAATTATTTACTCTTATTTATGCAAATACACACATGATTTTACATAAACTATATTACATGTCAGATGTTATTTCGGTAGAAATAATATTTTTCTTGATTGGTTGCTTAGTTTGCATAATATTTAATGCAGCCATCTATAAAAACCAGAAATGAGCTATTTAGAGCATCAGGTATAGGAGGTTTTTCCTTCTCACATTTCTATTTTTTCTAAATATATGGTAAGGAAAATAAATTTTTTTGGCATCATTGACTGACAATAGTATAATGTATTGAAATTTCTCATGGTTTTTATATTTTAAAGAGTTCTTTTTTTAAATTTTTGGACTCTACCATCTTACTCAAATAAGTGGTCACAAGCCCCAGGACTAAAGTGTGTGAAATTCACTAACAATAAAGCCATACATATACCAGCCTCTCCTTAGTTCTCACCACCTTCCTGCCATCTAGAAGTGTCAGTTGTTTACACAAACTATTTGATTTTAAAGGCAGATATTATTGTGGGTGGACTAGTATTTCATCAGGATTAGTTGGGTTATGCTGCATTAATAAGCAGAAATCTTGCTTGCTACAAACAAGTAAACTCATTTCACATAAAACCAAATTTACCTTAAAAATTGGGTAATGTGGGGCACGTGGATGGCTCAGTTGGCTAAGCATCCGACTCTTGATCTCAGCTCGGGTCTTTATCTCCAGGTTTTGAGTTTAAGCCCCGTGTTGGGCTTTATGCAGGGCATGGAGCCTACTTTAAAAAAAAAAAAAAGGGGTAGTGTTACATATAAGCTATCCTCTGTGCAGTGACTCAGCGATACTCTGATCTTTTGGCATATCTATCTCAACATATACTTTGATATCACAATGTCAAGGGAAGAGAGTGCTAGAACACCTTGTATACTGATTAAATGCTTTATTTTTAAAAATTTAAAAAAAATATTTCATTTATTTGAGAGAGAGTATGTATGAGAGAGGGAGTTCAAGCATGGGGAGCTGCAGAGGGAGAGGGAGAAGCAGGCTCCCAGTTGGGCAGGGAGCCTGATGAGAGCTGGGCTCTGTCCCAGGACCCTGAGATCATGACCTGAGCAGATGCTTAACTAAACCACCCAAGCACCACTTAAATGCTTTAATTCAGAAGTGAAAGTTACATTTATTTCTACTCAGACTTCATTGACCAGAATTAGTAATATCAACCTAAGTTCAAGAAAGGTGGGGAAGTGTGATTACCCTGTATGCCTAGACAGGGAGAAGAGCCTTATACAGAGTTAGCACTGGTAATCTCTACATAGCAAGATATCTCAAATCATATTCTGGAAGGATACCTAGTCTGATTGCAGAGGTTAATGAAACCTCTAAATTATAAGAACAAAGAGGATTCTTAACATCTTCTCTATTTTTTGTGAGGAGGTATTGACATGTTTCAAACATTATTCAGATTTTCTGTGAAATGTAAAGTAATGGCACTTGATAGGATGGCCATCCTTCAGTTCCAGGCACAGTCACCCCTATGTCTGTTAGTGGATCTTCAATTTATCCATTTTGAAAAAACTCCAGACATCTCAATCCTTCTTTGGTTCTAGGCATAATCTTTTCATTCTCATCTTGGAGGTCCTACCTTCTGAAATCACAAAATAAGTGTGAACCCAGAATGACACAGTAAATCTATGGCTCAATTTCAATCTCTTCAACATCCTAAAGTCTAAAAACTTATTTGTTTTCTATGGAACTATTGGGGTACTGATGGTATTTCCTCATTCAGAGTTGACATTTCCATCACACCTATGCATCTGTTTACTTTGAAAGTAAAATGCCTTGCATAAAGATAACAAAGCAAAAGAGAACAGATACTGGAATCTGTTTCCTTACTCACTTTTAATTGTTTTTCTTATGATGATGGCTTCCTAGGCAATTCAGATAATCAGTGACTCACCTAGGAAGGAAAAAAAAAAAAACCAGGAAGTGGTAAAGAGATACAAATGCACATAGTACTTACATGAAAAAAGAAGTACTTCAAATGAATCAATTCTCTAAATCAAGTGAACAGAAAAATCCGCCAATACACACAGGGCTCTGAATTTCAAATTGAATGAGTTTAGCTCATGTTTAGAAGTAAGTACTCTGCCTTAGGTTTTGCTGTGATATTTTTATTTCTAACTGTTTTCATTAAGGCTCAATAAGCTTTATAATAACTAAAGCATTTTATTTGTATACATTTTAAAGTTTATCTAGATAATCTGAAATTGCATTGAATGTATGTAGCTATTATTTAATTTTAATTTTTAGGAAATGTGCACTTTTGAAGAAACATAAAATCATTGAGAAAAAAATGAAGGATATACTCATTTAATGAAGTGTCACGGCCTTGCTTTTCTGGAGTTAGAGAAATATTATGCATTAACCTGCTCATACTTAACAGTTGTAGCATGTCCATAATGAAGACTCTTTCAGAGTAATACCATCTTGACTAGAAATATTTAAATCTTAAACCAAAAAGAACACAGACAATAAATCAAATGAAGGAGCACCTGGTACAGCTGGTTAAGCAAACTGCCTTCAGCTCAGGTAATGATCCCTGAGTGTGGCTCCCTGCTCAGCAGGGAGTCTGCTTGTCTCTCTGACCCTCCCAGCTCTTGGGTCTTGTGCTGTCTCTTTCTCTCATTCTCTTGCAAATACATAAAATCTTCAAAAATAAATAAATGAAGAGTTTGGCATGTGTTTTTGTATGCAGGTGTTTACTTAGACTTTTTCAGAACATTTTTTGACTCCCAGTAGGTAACATGGTAACATAAACACTGCCTCACTCAGATTTCCCTTCCTTATATAGTGGGTGATATTGATTTTTGATTCAGCACCCATTTCCCACTTCTTTCTAAATAGTTTTATTTTTCTAATGTGTCCACCATATGACTAAATTGCTTAGATAATTCTTGAAAAGATAGTTCAGGGAGAGGGAAGAGGGATGAATATGTGGAACATGGGAAATTTTTATGGCAGTGAAAGTAGTCTATATGATACTGCAGTGGTGAATATATGTTATTATGCATTCGACAAAACCCACAGATTTATAACAAAGAGTGAACACCAACATGAATAATGGGCTTTAGTTAATAATAATGTATCTATTAGTTTTTCAGTTATGACAAATATATCACACAAATACAAGGTGCTACAAATAAGGGACACTTAGAATGGAGTAAGTATCTGAGAACTATGGGTAGTTTCTGTTTAATTTTTCTTCATGTCTCCCTCAAATTAATTTTTTGTGAAATTCTAATTTTGTTCTTTTTCCCTTGTATTTTTATTTTGACATCTATAGTAATATCAAATACCAACATGGAAAAACACACATAGTGATACTATACAAAAAGGGAGACAGTACTAGATTTTTTTACAGTAAATTCATTAAATCATTATATGTAGAAACCTATCATAAATAAAATCCTCTTATTTTTGAGATAATTTAAAATATATGGAATTCTTGCTTTCATTCTCTTTATTATGTATGAAATCATATATGATTGTCAGATTATCTATACTTGCTTATATCCTATATATTTTCTTTGAGTGTATATGCATCACTTTGTTTTTTTTTTTTTAAGATCATGATAAAACTCAATTCTAGAATAGAATATGCAGACATTAAAGAAGAATTGTTTTACTTAGCAAGTTTTGCTTTCATGAAAAGGCTTATTGCATACTTAGTGAAGTGAAAACTAAGTTAAATAACTCATTGTCAGGTAACAGATGTTAAAAAAGATTAGGCACAGTAGTTGAATACACATGTACCAAATACACATACATAAAACTCTTAATGATTCAAAGTTTTTGCTCTTATTGGTTTAAGATTCAAGTATTTCCAGCTGAACTGGCATTAAACAGAAAGACCAAAATGAATCATCTGAGAAATGAAAGAAATAATTTCAGTTAACAAGGAATATTTCACATGCATATTGTCTTCTAGAGTTGTATTTTTAATTAACCTGCTTGTTCAGCAGTCTGACGGCCACTGCATGTGATGGACTGTGGATGTCCAATTTACAAAGGTAATGAGATCATTACCACATTTACTCTCACATCTCAAATACTAAAACCAGATCCCCAATCTTTAGATTTGGCCCATGGGTCAGACTTTGTTGACTCATGATTTGGAGGAGCAAACTGGGAATACAAACTGAATTGTGAGGTGGATGACCCCAGAAATTGTCTTCCAGTTGACTCTTGATAAACTGGCAGGACCAGGAATTCTCATTCCCTCAAGTGGATGCTTTATAGCTGAACCTTTCATAGTGCCGGAAACTCCCCTTACTCCACCTGTGGCCATGAACAGAATCACATCTTCCCTGGGGTTTTCTGTTGCTGGGTGACTGTAAATGATAACAATTGTTCTTCCTACCACGTGTCCAAACCCCTTAAAAGACAGCATTTTGCATGTGTTCTTTCAGTAAGACTTGGATATTATTTGTGAAATAATTGTTACCCTACTTGAAAATTCAGAGCTTTTTTGTATTTATCCTGATAACATTTTAGCATTTTTCAGCATATATTATTGCTTATTAACAAATTCTTAATTTTCATAAAAATACGCTAGAAGCATGCATCGTGCCTATCAGAGTTAAGTCAGAAAAATAAGCCAGCAGCCCATCAGTTCTGAAAATAGTCACCCAAACTTTCTATACATGTTTAATGCATTTATGTATTGTACCATTTATAGCACCCAGGAACTAGGTGTCCTTTCCCATTCCCAAATTATTAAATTTGCCTGTATCTTTATATACCCTGCACACTTTTGCATTACAAGAAATCATAAAATGCACTGTGTGTACATATGGATGATATTAAAACATTAGCTAAATATAAAATGAAGAAAAGAAATATCATACATCACTTCTACATGGCAATTTTAATGTTTTATTATGTATGCCCTTGAAATCATGATTATATATATAATATAATTGTAAATATGTTCTGCATGTTGCACAATAAGAATTTTTATTTAATATTTCACATATATTCAGTGATATGTATGCTAACTGACAGCTTGATATTGAATAAAATAGATATAAATGTAAAAATGTCATAATCTGGTTCACAGTTCTGCTGTTTACAGTCAGTTCAGTAAAAGGTTAAATTGGTTCACATTTAACTCATCACTCAATACATATTGAAGTGTATTTTATGATTAATTTATATATATTATTTGATCAGATAACTTAAAAAGTATACCTTAGATTAAGAACTCTCTGGATATGAAGTAAAATGGGTTGAACACTCTGACTTCTTTGATTTTCCATGAGAGGAGTCATCAGCCAAGGTTTATGAATTTAAATAATTCTACAATGCTGTTTGTGCCCAAATTGTCCTCTGGTGAGTTTGTCACTATATATTAACATGTTAGGAAAAATTATGTTTTTGCTTTCGGTCATTTCATTTTCACTGCCTTTTATTTTCTTTCTTTCTTTTTTTTTTTCCAGTAGGCATGCTAGTGTATTGGAAAGAATATTGGCGTTATGATTGAAAAGGTAAGCATATGAATCCTGTCTTTACCACTCCTAGGTGGAACAGTCTTGCAGAAATTAAATTATTCATTTAAAAAAATCTAGATGATAACTCCTACTTCAGAAGATTATAGTAAAGGCAAAATAAAATAATATATCTGAGAGTTCCTTATTGCCTAATTCGAAAAATATTACTCCTTAAGTTTTAACCCTCATTATTTTGAATCTATAATAAAATGGAATGATATTACTGATTAAACAATCCACACTGTTTATGTATTAGAAATGTTACTTTAGGTATAGAGTGTGTTATTTTAAAAAGTGTGTATTAATAATGGTTCCATGAATTAGAATGTAAGATTATTTTTTTTTTAAATCAGCACATGGGGCGCCTGGGTGGCTCAGTTGGTTAAGCAACTGCCTTCGGCTCAGGTCATGATCCTGGAGACCCGGGATCGAGTCCCACATTGTGCTCCCTGCTCGGCAGGAAGACTGCTTCTCCCTCTCTCACTCCTCCTGCTTGTGTTCCCTCTCTCGCTGTGTTTCTCTCTGTCAAATAAATAAAATCTTTTAAAAAAAAATTTAAATAAATAAATAAATAAAAATCAGCACACACACACACAGACATACATACATCTTAACATTTCATGGTGAATTTGAAGATTAGTATTTGCTCTTTCTTTGTGATCTTTCATTTGCAGAGACATCATAATATTGAACTTAGTTTAATGACTAAACTGGACATATGCCTATTTTTTCTTCTCAGTTAAGCAGTGGGTTGCTGGCCTTGCTGTCAACTGTACTTTTGTTGTTTCCTTTCTCCTAATACATGTCGAGGATGGCGCGTGATCCGCCCTCCCGCCATGCCCAAGCCACCAGGAACTTTGGAGGTACCCATGAATGTGGCTAAAAGCCCCCCAGGCTTTCCCCGCCAAGAATCTGGAAAGCCACATACCTTGTGGGCCAGGGCAGCATGTCCTTCATGTCCCTGGGATGTGTGCTTGGGCAAGTGCTCATCCAAGGCACATTGTTCCATTTAATCTTCCTCCTGGTAATCATATCTCCTCTGTATGTATTATCTGTATTCCTTGCTCCCTCTGCCTCAATGGTCTCGGCTTCTGTGGATTTAAGTAACCACTCTACACCCTGCAGTAACAATACTGACCCTATCTCTAGGGCAAGGTGCAAAAGCAATTAAAGATCTATTTGACACAGACCTGGATGATCAGCAGGCTGTGCTGATCTGGCACAATTGTTTTCACTGTTTAGTGGAAAACTACAGCCTTTAGTTTGATCTCATGAGCTTACCTTAGTTATACAAAACAATTTAACTTCGAAAAGCCCACATACGTCAGACTTGGTGCATAGCTCTTTGGTCGAAGTTGATAAATCTGTACATTGGAATCATGAAGGGTGATAGGAAAGAATGCTAGGAGGGGTGACACAAAGGTGGTGTGAGCCTATTCACAAACTTCCCTTTTTTTTTCCTGACCTTCACTATGTGTTTATAACACTTTCCTTTATAGCAGAAATCAGTAGTTGATAATTATAACCTGCACAGATACACTTTGATTGAGACTATTATCAATACTAGTATACTTAATAGTTTAAATGTAGTTACTTAAAGTTTCCACGACCACCCATTCACCTTTTGTCTGTGTGACCACTCTGCCTTGCAAGGTCAGAGGAGAAAACATTCCATTGAGATAAGATAGACAGAACCAACTGTTTGCCTAAAGCTAGATTGATGTGACTGCCAGTGGACCAAGGTCTGTTTCCGCCCACAATTAGGGATGCTCTGTCCTAAGTTTATGGCACCTGAACAGCGCCGATGTCTTGGGGAATTTATGATTGGAAACCTGAAAGAAATCTGTGTAAGCTCTTACAAATCTCTCTTATCATACACCCTTGAGAAGATCTGTAACTAAAAAGCTTTAAATAAAAAACCCTGAAGACAGTTTTCAGGAGAGGAAAGGAGGAGGAAAGGAGATCCCCACACCACTATTCGCCTCCGGTCTCCTCATATCTCCGACTCCGTCACCACCTTCAGGGAACCCTGACAGACTTTTCCCGGGGCGGCTCCCAGCACATACACATTTTCTTTCTGGTTAACATCTTAGGTAAAGGTTAGGGTTTCTACAAGCAAACTGATAACATTTCTTTTCTTTAGATTGGTTCAGAAGCTATGTTAGGTTTAAGAATTCATCAACTCCAGATCAGAGTCTTGAGTGTTTTGTTTCTTGAAGATACCTAGAAACATAACAAGTCAAAATAAAGTGAGTTCTTTGGAATTAGGAAGAAGAATAAAATGTCTGCCTGGAGTAAAACATTATTAAGAGTGGATACTTTGCTGTTTCTGTGCACATTGTTATTAATTGCTCAGTAAAATGGTTCCATGTAAAAATCTCATGTATCACTACTACTCATCCATATTTCACAGTTTAATACACTTTTCTAGAAAGTCTTAAGTTAATTTTTTGTTTCAGTGCTTAAATTGAAATAAAAGATTAAAACTTTGGACACAATTAGCAAACATTTTTGTAATTGTGCAAAAGACATTTGTGTGTTTATTTTCAACTCTAATGGAGAACAAATTACGTTTTATTGAAAATTTATTAAACAGCAGACTATAACTTTGTCTCTAAAATATAATATTCCTTATTGCCTAGTATGAGATCAAGTGAGATTATACATAATGAAGCTTACTTACATTGCATTTTAGTAACAGTTGAGTTCCTAATTTAAATTTCTAATTCTAAAAGAGAATTTCTTTAAGTAGATAACATATTACTTTGGAAGTTGGGACATGTACCAGTCATTATATACAGTGTATGACGTTGTACATTACTTATGAAGTAGGTTGTGTCAACAAAGCCTTTGGAAATTAATTGTAATTGTCAGAATTTATAAAGATCAAATCATTAGTTGAGCCTTCTAGAACATACCATGTTGTTGATCTAAATGAATATTTTGGCCAACAACCATGTAGATAAATGAAGTTAATTTTCTGTTAAAAAAGTGTAAGTGATTCACAGACTTGTACCCTTGAAACAAATAATACAGTATATGTTAATTGAATTTTTTAAAAAAGTGATTGCCTTGAGGTCTTGCTCTGACAGTAAGTGGAGGTAATATGTGTGATATAAAATGACTTTTACATACAACATAAACAGTTATATATTATACATAATAAACAAACAATATATACATTCTCAACATTGAATTTGCATAAACAAACCTGTATATTGTATACATACCATATAATGAAAACCATTAATTTCACAGTTCAATAAGTATCAAAATGTACACATTTAAGTAATCATCCATCAAATCCAAATACACAGTATGTTTATTATCCTCGAATAATATTTTATTATGCCATTTTGCCATGCATCCCCTTCCCTTGTACTCTGTACAATCATACTAAACGATGATCTGTTTTCTGTCATGGTGGAAATCAAATCATACAATATATACTGTTTTGTGTTTGGGTTCTTCTCTCAGCATAATGACTGGAATCCATTCATGGTATTGCAATTTACTGTTTTTTATTTAAATTTTTAAATTATTGAGCAGTATTCTATGGTATGGATATTAGTTTGTTTATCCATTCATCTGTTGATGGATAACTGGGCTGTTTTCAGTTTTGGCTCTTGTAACAAAAGTTGTCATGACAATTTGTCTGAATGGGTGTTTGTGTGTGTGTGTGTGTGTGTGTGTGTGTGTGTGTGTGTGTGTGTGTTTCTAAGGACATCTGTTTTTATTTCTCTTTGGTGAATGCCTGAGGTGTGCAATTGTTGGATCATAAGATAACTATATTTAACTACAGAAAGTGTCAAACTGTTTTCTATAGTTGTACTAAATTTAGAGCTCTGCCAGTGATGTATGAAAGTTACAATTTTCCAAAACTTAGCCAATATTTGGCACGGTGATTCTTTTAATTTTTAATTATAGTCAGGCTGGTAAGATTGTAGTATTGTTTCTGTGGTTTTAATTTGCTTTGGCCCCATGACAAATGACATTAAGCATTTAAATTGTACGTACTGGGCTTATAATCCTAGCTAAAATATTTTATGTGTTTTAAATATTGTTGGATTTGATTTGTTAATATTTGTTGGGAGTATTTGTTGAGAATTTAAGTTGCTTGTGTTCATAAAAACATGAAAGATCTTTGTCATGTAAGATCTTTATCAATTTTTGATGTCCTGGTAATAGTGTCTTCATAAAATGGCTTAGATACAATCTTACTCATTTTTACTTTCTGAAAGGCTTTGTGCACTTTTTATATAGTTTTTTCCTCAAAATGTTTGATAGAAGTCACTAGTGAAACCATATGGGCATTGAATTTTCTTTATGGGAAAATATTTGATTTAATATATTTACTAGCGATAGAAATATTCAGATTGTCTTTCTTCCTCATTAAACTTTAGTTGTGTTTTTTAAAGACTTGTTCATTTCCCTTTTTGGCAAAGATTTTAACATGATTTTGATCATAGTATTTCCTTTTTGTCTTTTCAATGTCTGCGGAGGTTATATTGAATACCCTCTTTTATTCCTGATATTGCATGCATGTGCATGGGTATGTTTCTCTTTTGCCTTGAGTAGTGTTTATATAGTTTTTACCATTTTATGGCATTTTTCTGAGCACTAAATTCTGGCTGTTTAAAACAAACTTTCCTTCTATTTATTTTGGTTTTAATTAGCTCTTCTTTTTCTTGTTTCTTTTTTGTTTGTTTGTTTCTTAACATTCCATTACATCGTGGATTTTTTTTTTAAAGATTTTATTTATTTATTTGATAGAGAGAAACACAGCGAGAGAGGGAGCACAAGCAGGGGGAGTGAGAGAGGGAGAAGCAGGCTTCCCAGTGAGCAGGGAGCCTGATGCGGGGCTTGATCCCAAGTCTTCAGGATCATGACCTAAGCTGAAGGCAGTTGCCTAACCAACTGAGCCATCCAGGCGCCCCATACGTCATGGATTTTATTTCATCTTTTTTTTAAAGATTTTATTTATTTACTTGAGAGAGTAAACAAGAGAGAGAAAGAACATGAGCAGGGAAGGGAGAGGGAAAAGGAGAAGCAGAGACCCTGCCACGCAGGGACCCTGATGAGGGGCTTGATCTCAGTACCCCAAGATCATGACCTGAGCCTAAGGCAGACAGTTAATAATAGACTGAGCCCCCATCATGGATTTTAAGCCTTTCTTCTTTCCTAAGATAGGAAAGGTTATAATTTCTTTACTGTGCCCTACTTTAGTTGTATCCTAATACTACTGTCTTGACAGGAGCATATGAAGGCATAGGGCAGGGTGGATACAATCCTTAAAAATAAACCTAAGGAGGCCAAGTGTGGACATTGAGTCCTGCCAAGCTGAAAGGTGAGGGAAGAACCTTGTCCACCTCACAGACTCTTCATAACAGAGCCTTCATTTAATCTGACCCTCATTATCTCTGTTCTCGTCCATTCCGTAGCTAGTCCTCTTCTGGTAAGTCCCATTTTACTCCGTCAGTTTCAGCAGCCCTCCCCCAAGGACTCCCAGGGAATAGTCTTACCAACTGCTTTTTGACTTCCGATCCCCCTGCTTCACAGCTCCTGCTCTGTTTTCTGTAGATAACAGAAAAATCGTGGTCCCTAGCTCTAATCTGTCTCCTCTGTTCCCTGGTAAGTTTGAACATTGACATCTTTAACCAAAGGTCTAAAATGTCTTCTGTTCAAGAACCTGGGCCATAATGGGGTTCTTCACATGAGTTTCCTTCTCTTTTGAATTGTAGTTCTTGCCCCAAAACAGTTTTCTCCAATATTCTGTCCACTGTTGTGGTTATTTAGCTGGGGGTGCTAGCCCAATACCAGTCCTTCCATCATAGTGGAAGCAGATGTCCCTCCAGATGACTTTTAATTATTTAATTTAAAAGACTTTCAGGGGTGCCTGGGTGGCTCAGTCATTAAGCATCTGCCTTAGGCTCAGGTCATGATCCCAGAGTCCTGGGATGGAGCCCCACATCGAGCTCTGTTCTTGGTCAGAAGCCTGCTTCTCCCTCTCTCACTCCTCCTGCTTGTGTTATCTCTATCACTGTGTTTCTCTCTGTCAAATAAATAAAATCTCCTCAAAAAATTAAAAAATAAAAACATTTAAAAAATAAAAGACTTTCAAAAGAAACTTAAGGCAGTAAAATTATGAGTTATCAGTAGACATATTACTAGAAATTAATAAGTAGATAATTGCTGTAATTCTGTTGCAATTTATGTTTTTTAATGTCTAAATCTTTCCATCATTTTCCAGTGTGAAGAGATTAAATAGTACTCTAACGGAATTCTAAATCCTCTGTTTTGTTATACGGTATCACTAAGGAAAAAACATTTTCAAGGAGAAAGAAAACTTGCATACATTTTAGAGAAGCACCAGTATGGAATGTTACAGCTTGTATGAATGGTGATTTTAATTTATAAGCAGTAATTTTATTCACCTACCAAGGCACTAAAATCTTTAATAGAACTTGCACTGTCATTATTATTCATTATTCATAAAGTGATGTAAATGGAAATAGTGTCTCAGAAAGGTTAACATACAGATAAATCCATGCCCTAAAGAACTTATAATTCTAAAATCCTTTCAACTAGCTCCCCACCACCCAACCCCTGGGCACTCATTAGAATAAGACAGCTTGTGAGCACTATTCCATTTGGCTTTAACAGTAGAGAGAAGCTCAACTAAATAGAAGCTATAATATAATTCAAAAGTGTATTTTCAAATTTGAAAGCAAAACTAAAATACTCTGATGGATCCACATTATCTTCTTAGGTTTAAAGTGCAATATAAATATCAACTGAGTGGTTTATAGTATAGAAAGAAGAGTACTATTTTATCACAAACTTCTTATTATACCCCTTTTTTTTTAATGATGGCAAGTAGAACAGGAAATAAAGAACAACTCTTATGTACTAGCACATTGGACTGTAGTAAGTGAATTTAATTTTTGTGTGCATTTAAATAATTTAACGAGGATCCTTTTCCCTGAATCTGTTCACTGAGCATGTCTGCATAACCCTGTGCTCCCTTAGTTATTGCTATTTTGTTACTTAATGCTATTATCAGAAGCAAATATGATGAAACAGGTTAGTTCAAAATTTTTCAGAAATTTAAAATACTATGATAAATATTGGAATCATCATGTAAGCTTTATATAGAGCTTGTCTTTCAGAGTAGGAGGGATGAGCAAACTCTACAAAACATTGAGTGTAGCAAATCCTTTTCTCAATTTAATTCTTATCTCAGAAATCCTACTTAATGCTTTATCATTTGAGAGTAATATGACTTCCATTTTTAAGATGTGTAAGTAGAGAGTCTAGTTTTTCATATATATATATATGTATAGCTACATGAAAGAGTATATATATATACATATATATATATGTATATATACACATGAAAGAGTTCTTCAGGAAAATTCTAAAGCATTTTTAAGAGTTACATGGAGAGAACAAAACTACCTCATTTTGTGGAGATTTGAAGAGTTCCTTGACCTACTAACTCTGAGGGTATGAAAAAGCCTCTATCCCAGGTAACCCAGGAAGAAGGAAGATAAGGTGGTGTTCAGGAATTGGGGACAGAAGTAGATGTGTGGGTCATTCACTCTTGCATCTAGGAAGTGTGATACCCGTTTGTTTCTTGGGATGTTCCCATCTGCTTCATTTTATGTCTAGGAGTCATGGTTCTCAGACTGGGGACCCTAGCATCACTGACTAGAGCTGGAGATACTACTTTGATGATCAAAGAGGTTAAAATCTTGTGTTTCATATTATATTCTGTGATTTATGACCTCTTTAAGCATACTTCTATAAAATTACCTTGTGTTCATGCTGTCTCGACTTGCTTCTTCCCATCCAACCAGTGTGGTAAACTGAGAATAAAGCTTTCTCTACATCAGTAGAGGTCTTATAAAAAGTAAGGTCTTCTCATATAAAGTAGGGTCTTCTCATAAAGGTGGGAAATTTGGGCCAGTGCTGTTTTCATATTTGATAAAGAACATTTTATCTTGGTGTTGTCTCCCTGAGGTTCTTTATTTTTCCCTCATTCTTCTTCTGATCCATAAAGTTGCAAAACTTCAAGGGCCAGGATAAGATGTAGGCCTAATAGAATGCTTGGGACATCAAAGTCAGATGTAGAAGTTTCCATTGCAGGTTTTGGGATAAAGCATTGTCATAGTTAACGGTATGCTTTTGTTTGGACCATCCTTCATGAATCTGTGGTGTAAGGAAATGAGTAGGGGAATTTAGAGAATACAAGATTTTGATGTTGCTCAAATTCTTTATTACAGAAGAATTAACAAGAGGATTTAATACAAGTTGTTAATTATTATGTTTACAGCAAGTTATTTAAAATGTGGGTATTTTTTTCTTCTAAATTTACTACAAGAACTATAAAGTTGACTCTCCATTGTTACAATAATATAAATTCTGAAATGTAACACTTGGTGTGGTTTTAAGAAAATCCTATAATTTGACCTTATAATGGGGATAATACTAAAGACTCTTTTATTTATTTTAAATATTGAGAGACATTCTAATAAAATATTGATTACTGTTCATGACAGCACATAATGTACTATTAAGTAAATTATAAGCAATTTATGCAATGTGATAATTAGATATATATACATATAATATACATAATTAAATCTCTGTATCTCTGTGTGATACGTATAAATTTAAAGTTTCCCCAGCCTTACAAATTGCAGTACATAAAATATTGAATGTACAGGATTTTGTAAATTTTTGAGCTCTATATTTTCTTATATTTTACATTCTAGTGTCAATGTAATAATAGATACCAATCATAATTTAATAGGCAGAGTTTTTCTTTTTAATTCAGTGTTAATACAGTGTTACATTTTAATATCCCTGGTATCTTAGGTCACATAAAATATTATTCTGAATTAGAATTTCCCCATTTCTGCCCAGTAGCACCACACTATCTAGCCACCTTTTTTTTCATTTCAACACAATTCATCTTTGTCTCTTGTCTTAGACATTTCCTTCTATGCTTCTATACCAGTGGGTGTCATCTGGAAGTGATTTTGCTGCTTGGAGGACATTTGTCAGTGTCTGGAGACATTTTTGATTGTCACATATGTATCCAAAATTATACAGCCTACATTGTCAATAGTACCAGGTTTGAGAAGTTCTCCACTGCCAGGAGCAAAATCACCCCCAAAAAATCATTTAGAATCTAGTGTATGAGTCAATATGTGAGAATGTGGCTTTCCAGATAAAACAAAAACAGATAAAACAAAACAAGATAAAACAAAAACAAAACAACAGTGGAAATTGCACAACTCTTTATAGGAGTGGGAATGTAAAACATATAAACTGTAACACTCTTTTTACTGAAATATGGATTTTTGACTCAAACTCTCTATAGAATCTCCTGGGAAGCTATGAAAGTGCTGGCTCAGTTCCACCCCCAGAGATTCTGAGGTAGCTAGTCTGGAGAGTTGTTTGAGGCTTCATGATTTTTTTTTTTTAAGTTCCCAGGGTGATACTAAGTCAAGTTTGAGAAGCACTTCCTTCAGGTCTTTTTATAGCCAGCTGGAAAATTTGAACTTACTTTTGAATTTGATTTAATATGAAGATGACAATCATTGAACTCATATGTTTAACGAATGGCATTTCATTTCACTAGTTTTCCTCCTAGTGGAGGAAATGATGGTCTCAATTCTTACACTCCTGGAGAAACTCTCAGAAAAGAAAACATTGGAAATCCAATGCTATATATGTTACTGTCCACAAATGCCACACAATCAGTGGAAGGTAAAGAGAAATATCTTATTTTTGTTAGACAAATAGCCCATACCCAGATAAGGGTACTATGATTTTTAGGTGGGGCAATTAATTTTGTACTGTGCATTCTTTAAAGGAAACTTATAAAGATGTTGTGCTAGTTTTAGTGATTGGTGTGAATGCAGAATTTTTAACTTTCAAATTTAATATTTGAAAATTTAATATATTTCAAATTATCAGATATATATATATATATAAATATATATATATGACTTTTATTTATGTATATATTCATTCAAAAGCCACTAGGTCAGCTCAGGTCATAATGCTGGAGTCCTAGGATCCAGTCCCACATCAGGCTCCCAGGTCCGCAGAGAGTCTGCTTCCCCCTCTGACCTTCTCCCCTCTCATGCTTCTTTCACTCACTCTCTCTCTCAAATAAATAAATAAAATCTTTTTTTAAAAGGCCACTAGGTTTAAATGGAAAATGATTTATTGTTTTATATATTAGTGCTAGAGTGAATGTGACAGTATTATTGGTTTAAAAGTAGATATGTGATAAATTGGGAAAATAAATGATTAACTTGATGCTAGCTGGGTTTTTTTTTTTTTTATTTGCCAGTAAGATATATGGTGGGCAGTACCTTGAGGCAGTTAGAAATATTTAAAAATCTTATATGTTCAAACTATTAATATAAATTTGACAATCTTATATAATCAGATGGTGTTAATTAACAATTTGACAATACAAGATAATTTTTCTACATTGGAAAACATAAAAATGGGAGGAGGAAAACAGTTTTTGAAGGTACTTGGGGGAATCAGTGCATTTATGAAGTATGGGATAGTGGAGAACTAATAAGCAAAAAAAGAACAATCAGAAGGCAAAGCACATCATCTGTTGTCACTTTCTACAGAAGACAGTAGAGGAGACAGCTTTAAGGTGAATGAGGATAATTAACAAATGCTAAAAGGCAACTAAAAGTGTTAACAAAAGCAGTCAGTGTACTGGCTTTAGTATATGGGAAATTATTGGTAACTTTTGAGATAATAGCTCTAAAAAGAAGTAAAGGAATGGAAAAAGAAAGAAGAAAAAAGAATAAATGGAGCTTCTAGCTACAGACTATGGTCCTTATGAGTTGGATAATACAAAAGGAAGAAGAAAGCAAAGTAGTGTGAAGTGATAGCCATATGAAAACAAGATATGCATTTGTTTGCTTTTAAGTATATTTTAATTCAATTTTAATATGTGTTTTGAATAATGATGCTAGAGCTAATTGGTGAAGAAAAAGAAGGGTCAGGGGCCAGAAAAAGCTAAAAAAAAA
Organism: Spilogale gracilis; assembly: GCA_004023965.1. NCBI lineage: Eukaryota > Metazoa > Chordata > Mammalia > Carnivora > Mephitidae > Spilogale > Spilogale gracilis. The sequence continues at coordinate 59,797 of PITA01006215.1, forward strand.
TGAGAATTCAAAGGTTGAAAAGATACTTGATATATCCTGAGTAAATAATTGATAGCATGAATTACTGTTGTATAATGCTGAGAAGCATTGAAGATACCTTAGCTTTGTTAAAAGTAAAATTACTTTTTAATTTCATTATAGATAAAGGAGGTCAAAAATACAAACTTCCAGTTATAAAATTAATAAGTCATGGGGATATAATGTATGGCATGGTGACTATAGTTAATAACATTGTATTGCTTATTTTCAAGTTGCTAAGAAAGTAGATCTTTAAAGTTCTTATAAGAAAAAAGTTATGTAATAGTAGATTTTTTTTTAAATTTTTGTTTATTTGAGAGAAAGAATCACAGCTAGAGAGGGAACACAAGCAAGGGGAATGAGAGAGGGAGAAACAGACTTCCTGCCTGATGCAGGACTCATGCAGGACTCCAGGATCATGACCTGAGCTGAATGCAGATGCTTAATGACTGAGCCACCCAGGTGCCCTTGTAACAGTAGATGTTAACTAGACTTACTGTGATGGTCATTTTGTAAAATATACAAATATTAATATTTGTATTGTTATATAATGTCTTTTTTTTAAAGATTTTATTTATTTGACAAAGAGAAACACAGCCAGAGAGGGAACACAAGCAGGGGGAGTGAGAGAGGGAGAAGCAGGCTTTCCGCGGAGCAGGGAGCCGGATGTGGGACTTGATCCCGGGTCTCCGGGACCATGACCTGAGCCGAAGGCAGTCGCTTAACCAACTGAGCCACCCAGGCGCCCCATACATAATGTTATATATAATGTTATATAAAGTTGAATTTTGAATTGGTAAATATTAAAAGAAAAACTTGAATTTAAAAGCCCTGCATCCATACGTAATATTCCCAAATAAACGTTCAACAGGAATTCAGAATTGACTTAAGCTTACTTTTGTGTATTCAAATCGTATCCTCACAATTACCAATTGTTTTTGATTATGAGATTTAACTAATTCGGGAGGAAAAAAATAAATGTTTATCCTCAGGGCATTTTAATTTGCCAGAAATCTAATTTTTCAAAACCAGAAAGGACATGATGAATCTAAATTTATTTTCTCTTATGCATTTCTTTTTTTTTCTCTTATGTATTTCTTTTCAAAAATACAGTTCTTAAATGTTTTCCTGCTGTGTGAGGCAAAGGCTTTCCTCCTCTGATCATAGCTGAGATTTTCAGAAATGCATAATTAACAGACTTTAAAGAGGAAGCCAAGGTAAATTTTGATAGAATTTTTTATATTGTTTTTCCTTATGTGCCTCCTTTTCCCTACCATCTCAATAATACCATTTCCTTGGTTGCCTGTGGGAAATAGTACTTATCTGCTGATCAAGCTAAAACTAATTAAACATTTCTGTGTTAAATTGTATATGTGAGTCAAAAGACAGAAACTAGGGAGGGCAGATAATATTGCAAAATACAAAGTTTCCTATATGTGTCTAAATACATAAAAACATCCAAAGCACCAAATTACATTGGTTTACTTACTGAATTTAATAATCGATTTAATTTTCCACTCAGTTTTAATCTTGGAGAAGACATGGTTTAAGATTACGCATATTCTGTCCATGGGAATGAAAACAGTATAGAACATGGAAAACAACCTTGCATAGGTTGAAAAAAAAAAGAAAGAAAAGCTGTGGTACTCACAAAGAAGGCTTTGAAGTTGGAATAATTGGAATTTGAGCACTGTCTTTGTACCTTACTAGTTGTACATGGTTGACAGTTTACTTAAGCTACCTGGTATTTAAGTTTCTTTAGTTAAGAAAAGATGAGATGGTAGTGATTATTAAAGACATTGTTTTAGTGGTGTTCATATAATCCACAGCACAACAGTAGTTGTTATTAATAATTACAATGAAGAGATAGTAACAATAATAACATAGCAGTAATAAAAGGGAGTCTTATTTTCTTGTACTGTGTGGGCTAAATTATGTAAAAAGTTGGAAAGTATACACAGAGTGATTGTTCAGAATCTTATTTAGGATCTGTTTTCAAAATTATTTTTTGAAATTGTTGTCCAAGTAGACTTAATTCTTTGCTTGACTAATTGGCCGTTTAACCCCTCAATACTCCTCCAATGCTGTTAATGTCTGGTTTCAAGACCATGAATGAGAGGAACAAATGCATGCTATCCTGGAGTAATATAATCAAGTCACCCTGGGACTGTGGCGCCTATGTTCTCTCTCTGACTGATTTATGAGGAAGCGAGGCTGAAGATAGCATGCAAATGGAATTAGACACTAGTTTAATCTGTTCTTAGATGTAGATATTCTATTGCCTCTAACTCAAGCCAGTTTTAAATATAGGCAAAGTAGATAATTGTGTAAGGCTTGAACTCTGAGGAAAATTAATCATTTCTCCAGGTAATGAGTCACTGCCACCCTGGAAAGAATATTGTTTAAAAGATTTGCAAAGCTGTGGTTCACTACCAGCCAATAATTGGGGTGGTATTTGTTCAATATCCTGTAAGCTACTTCTTAACTGTGTTATCTATAATTCCCCTAGTATATTGTGTGATCTTAATCCTCCCTTTGCAACTACTTAAAGATATATCTCTGTATATGTCCAGTGATGAGATCAGTCCCTAAAGCTCTTAATTTAATGATATTTGTAATAAATCCTTAATACTTTATAATTGTCACTGTATTTCGAAAGGACTAAATTAAGCTTTGAATGACTTGTGTATGCATGTGTGAGATAGAGATTGAGAGAGAGAGATTAGAGATTGATTTCAGGAAAGAGCTTTAAAGATCCTCAGCAGAAAAACATTTAAGATGTAATTTTTCTGCTGCTTTTAATTTTTTTTTTTACTATTACATCGGCTATGGAAGTGTACTAATTTTGGATTTTATAAATGTCCATATGGACATAACCTTCAGATTAGTTTCAAAATCAGAAATAACTCCTATTGTGATATTATCTTGGATTGAACTGCAAGTGTATTCACTGTCCTTTGGATAATATTGGGCAGATCTGAAGTCAGTGTACAAAATAATGACTATTTTTATAAAATCTGTTTAATTGTATGTTTCTATTGCATGTAGCTATCATTGCTGTATGCTGAGATTCTGACAGCATCACAAAGTGGATTGCTTCTGAAGATATTTTAGAAAGGATTGGCAAAGGCTTAAAAACTTGACATGCCAGGATTAGAAATAAAACACATGAGATCATTGGATGAGCAACAGAAGATTATCGTATAAATTGAGTCTAAGTTCTTTGGTCATATGGACCTCTGAGGATACCTGGGCCTTGTCTGCTCAGGAAAATGTACCAACTCAGAGCTTGATATCACTGTTCTTGATGACATAAGTATTAAATTATTTCACCCAGAGGACAACCACCTGAATCCTGCTCTCTCCATAGAGCATCTTCCCTGCTTGCTAAGGAGTTTGTTTTTCTAAGGACCAGCAGAGGGTATTTACATGCTATTCCAATCAAAGCAAATACAAATAGATCTGATCCAACTACCAATCAGTTTACTCTCTGACTTTCCTACCTTTTCCAAAACTTTATCTATTTAAAATAATTCAAACAAAATTTATCTGTATTATAAAACACACATTTATAATTTTATGTATTTCAAATTACACAAATAATAATTTTAAAAAATGTCTCTGCTGAAAGCTAAATGTGGTTAAGTCAGAAGAAACTAGTGACCTACGTTCACTATATATTAGGAAACATCATAATTAATGACATAATTTTAGCTTTTTACATGTAAATCATGTTTATTGAGGAATAATTAGTATAAGTTACATGTTATAAAATTTACCATTTTGGAACAGAGAAGAGTCCAGATATAGGCCCTCAACTCTATGGTCAAATAATCTTTGACAAAGCAAGAAAAAATATCCAGTGGAAAAAAGACAGTCTCTTCAATAAATAGTGCTGGGAAAATTGGACAGCTACATATAGAAGAATGAAACTCAACTACTATCTTACACCATATGCAAAGATAAACTTGAAATGGATGAAAGACCTCAATGTAAGGCAGGAATCTGTTGAAATCCTAAAGGAGAACCTAGGCAGTAACCTCTTTGACATTGGCCACAGCAACTTCTTTCAAGACACGTCTCCAAAGGCAAAGGAAACAAAAACGAGGATAAACTTTGGGGACTTTATCAAAATAAGCTTCTGCACAGCAAAGGAAACAAACAACAAAACAAAAAGGCAACCCATGGAATGGGAGAACATATTCGTAAATGACACTATAGACAAAGGGCTGATATCCAAGGTCTATAAAGAACTCCTCAAACTAAACACCCCCAAAAAAGATAATCATGTCAACAAATGGGCAGAAGACAAGAACAGACACTTCTCCATAGAACACATACAAATGACTAACAGACACATGAAAAAATGTTCATCACTAGCCATCAGGGAAATTCAAATCAAAACCAGATTGAGATACCACTTTATACCAGTTAGAATGGCCAAAATTAACAGGACAGGACAAAATAGGTGTTAGGATATGGAGAAAGGGGACCCTCTTACACTGTTGGTGGGAATGCAAGTTGGTGCAGCCACTTTGGAAAACAGTGTGGAGATTCCTTTAAAAAATTAAAAATAGAGCTATCCTATGACCCTGCAATTGCACCACTGGCTATTTACCCCAAAGATACAGATGTAGTGAAAATAAGGGCCATATGTACCCCAATGTTCATAGCAGCAATCACCGAACTGTGGAACAGATGAATGGATAAAGCAGATATGGTCCATATATACAGTGCCTCCATCAGAAAGGATAAATACACAACTTTTGTATCAACATGTACAGGACTGGAGGAGATTATGCTAAAATAAGCCAAGCAGAGAAAGTCAATTATCATATGGTTTCACTTACTTGTGGAGCATAAGGAGTAACATAGATGACATTAAGAGAAGGAAAGGGAATATGAGCTGGAATAAATCAGAGAGGGAGACAAAGCATGAGAGACTTAGGACTCTGAGAAAGAGACTTTAAGGTTTTTGAAGGGAGGGGTGTGGGAGGATGGATGAGCTTGGTGGTGGGTATTAAGGAGGGCAGGTATTGCATGGAGCACTGGGTGTGGTCCATAAACAATGAATCTTGGAACACTGAAAAAATAAAATTTAAAAAATTACCATTTTGAAGAGTACCTCTTATATATTTTAGTAAGTACAATTATTGTATAACCACAACTGAGGCACAGCATATTTCCAACAGTTCTTGAGGCTCCCTTATGCCTCTCTAGCCTTTGGCAAGCATTGATTTATTTTCTGTCACTCTGGTTATTGCCCTTTAAAAAGTGCATAAAAGTGGAATCATATATTATCTAAGCTTTTGTATATGGTTTCTTTTATTTTTAATTAGGATTGTTTCATGCCATTAGATATGTAAATAATTCATTCCTTTTCATTACTGAGTAACATTTTGCTGTGTGTATGTACAACAATTTGTTTATCCACTCACCATTTGAAAGACTTTTTTTGATTATTGATAATTATGAGTAAAGGTACCAAAAAAACTTACCTTTAGGTTTGTGTGTCCGTGCGTTTGTATGCATTTTATTTTTCTTGACTAAGGATCTAGGAATAAATTGCAGAATATATGGAAATTCTCAACTATTTTTCAAAGTGGCTGTGTCAGTTTACATTTATGTGGGCAACATATGAGAGTTTTAGTATATTTACATTCTTTCCAGCTGGCACTTAGCATTGTTGAGTTTTTTTTTTAACTTTATTTACTTAAAAGATTTTAATGTTTTATTTGTAGAAGTTCAGTAGTCTTGAATTTTGCTTTTAATTTGTTAATCCACTTCAGATTAGTGTTTTATAGGTTGAAAGTATGAGTTAAGATTCATCTTTTTTTGCACAGGACCATGACATTCTTTCTATATCATTTTTTTTTTAAAGATGATTCTTTGTGCATTGAGTTGCTTTGACTCTTTGTCACAAATTAATTGCCTATGTAAGTGGGGGTCTATTTCTGAAGTCTCTACTCAACTACATTAAATGATATGTCTACCGTTCTGAGAATAGCACACTATGTTTATTTCTGTAGATTAAGAGTAAATCTCCAAATTTACCCTTGTTTTTTGAAACTCTTTAAATTTTCTATGTTCATTTATTTGGTCACATAAATTCTGTAGTTAACTTGTCAATGCCTATAGAAATCCTGCTGGAAGCTTGACTGCTCACATTCTTCCATATGTCTGCACAACTAACAAGGGAATCTCTCTCTACTTTCCTGTCCTGCTATCACTTGGTCTCATGTAGCAAGTAGAAGTGCAAGATCCTATGTGTGAATGTGAAGTTACCCTTTTTTAAATGAAAATTCCAGGGTTGCCATAGTATCACACATGTCTATAATTGGTATTTTGATGGTCATTAACATTTTAGGTTATTTTCTTCTACCTGCAAAACAGTGAATCTGTCCCTTCACCCTGTGCTGTGCCACAGGTGAAATTATCATCATGTCTTGTCTTCCCTCAACAGAGGACTGTCTTCTTTGGATTGCAGGTTACATCATTTCTCTGGACTCTTGTCTGTGATGGGTTCAAAGAGGTTATGATTTAGTTTATACATATTTTTTTCATTATTAAGCATAAATATTTTGAGGTGCTGGGGTGGCATATTTGGTTAAGCCTCACACTCTTGATTTCAGCTTGGGTCATGATCTCAGGGTGGTGCGGTTGAGCCCCTCTCCTCCAGGTTGGGTTCCATGCATGAAGTCTGCTTGAGAGTCTCTTTCTCCCTCTCACTTTGCCCCTCTCCCTGCTTCTCTCTAAAAAATAAATAAAATCTACAAAAAGAAGGAAAAATGAAGGGCACCTGGGTGGCTCAGTAGGTTGAGCATCTGACTTTGATTCAGGTCATGGGATCCACCTGAATTGGCCTCCACACTCACCAGGGAGTCTGTTTGTCCCTCTCCTTCCCCCGCTCCTGTTCTTTTGCTAATAAATAAAATCTTTAGAAAACATTTTTAAAAAGAATAAACTTTTCTCAGCTTTCTACACACTAGCTAGAAACAGAAATGAATACTGCTTTCATCACTCTTATAAGAGATAAAAATTATTGATTGCTAAACTGTGATGTTAACTTTTTTTTCAAACACCATTTTAGAAGAGGCTTTGGTGGTTGAGGGGCTGGTTATGAATATTATATACCTGCCAATGGTTAAGTCAAAAGCAATGCCATTACAGATGATACAAATAATTTTCATAAAAGCCATATGCTGATGAAATCACTATAGTTAGCAATATTTGTATAAACAGAAGGAAGTATATTAAGAAGCAGCAAACAGCAGCCAACCTTAGAGGGACAACATTTATGCAGTTGAGTCAACTATAAGCATTCTGTCTTACCCTTTCATCTTCCCTTCCTCTTCCTTGCTTCCTTCCACTTATATTCTTTTTTTTTTAATATTTTATTTATTTGACAGAGAGAAACACAGCCAGAGAGGGAACACGAGCAGGGGGAGTGAGAGAGGGAGAAGCAGGCTTCCCGCAGAGCAGGGAGCCCGATGTGGGACTTGATCCCAGGTCACCAGGGTCATGACCTGAGCCGAAGGCAGTCGCTTAACCAACTGAGCCACCCAGGCGCCCCTCCACTTATATTCTTAATCCCTTCTTTCCTTCAGTCCCTTCTTCATCTTACATTGTCCCTTTCATTTTATTATTTATCAAACATTTTTGAAATACCCATATGTTATAAAAACTCTCTTAAATGCTAGATATACAAACAGGTTAACAATGTTTTCAATATAAAATGGCTTACAAGCTAGTGAATTAAAGCTTTTAATTAATATGTCAAATGTTATAACAGAGACATGAATAAAATGTTTGGAAGCACAGTATAGTATAAGAGTAACTGTCTTGGGGCACCTGGGTTGAGGAGTCGGTTGAACGTCAGACTCTTATTTTTGGCTTGGGTCATGATCTCATTTCTCTAATCAAGAAATTGTGACTTTAATTGAATCAAGAACTTTAAGAAAGTATTGTGATTTTAATTTTACACAGGAATTGGAATGAATTTTTAAACAATCAGCTCCGTGCTCTGTTGTCTAAAACAATATGTCTATTATGACTAGTTACTTTTCTTGGGAAATGCAGTTGATATCAATCAAATACATAATAGTCCTCCCTTATCCACAGTCTTGCTTTCTGCATTATCAGTTACCTACCATCAACCATGGTTTGAAGCAGATGATTCTTCTGACTTTTTGCCAGAAGGCCAGGTGTAACCTAATGCAACACAACAGGGCCTACATCATTCTCCTCATTTTATCTCATCATGTAGGCATTTTATAAAATCACATTATCACAAGAAGAAGTGTGAGTGCAGGATCATACCATATTTTGAGAGTCTACATTCAAATGAGTTTTGTTACAGTGTATTGTTATAATTGTTCTATTTTATTACTAGTAGTTGTGCCTAATATATAAGTTAACTTTATTGTAGTTCTATATGTACAGGAAAAAAAAAACACAATATATACAGTTAATACTATCTACAATTTTAGGCATCCACATGGTCGGGGGAGTCTTGGAATGTATTTCCAGGGATAAGGAGGGACTATAGTATTTTTCAATTAAAATTTGATAGAATGAATTATAGATTGTTAAGAATAGAAAGATCATACATGAGCAATGTACTGTATTTTATTTAGCATCAATTTCAATATTGATTTACCTAATATTATTTAACAAAATATTCTATATAGATAGAGCTTATTTTACAGATGTATTTTCTATGAAATACATCTACTTCTAATGATATCACTTTGATTTATGCATTCTGTTTTTTCAAAGAAGTTAGGCAATTATTTGAAGTCCTTCAGTTTGTAAATGTTAGATATGGCTTTAGGAACGATGACGCAGGTTATACAAATTTAAGGTAATGAGTTGCAAAGAGATAAGCAAAAGTTAAGTGAACAAAGAAGTTTTGAGAGAAATGAGGCTAAGACAGGTTGATTTGAACACAGTAGGTTAAAAACTATGCCATTGTAAGATATCCTTGTTAAAATTAGACTTGCTTATAGTTTTCCTTTGAAATATACTTAGACTAACAATGTCATATTATTTTAAATAATTCAGATGAGAAAATTAAAACAAAAAGGTATATTAATTTGTATGAAGTACAAATATAAAACTTAATCTAACAATTATTCTAAGTCCCTAACCTTTAGTGTCTCTTAAATATCAAATAGTTTCTTGGTGTGTAGGCTCATATATGAAAAGCCATGCCTCTTTGTTTATTTTACTTGCAGTTCAAATCTTCAATTTCATTTTGTACACAGTGGACACAGATGGTTCCAGATTTGGGCGATTGCCTCTAAGTTATTTTTATATGGATATAATTTTGTCAAAAATGGTATTTTATTAGAGTAGAGATAATTTATAAGTAAAATTTGCAGATATCTTTCTGCATACATATGTGTGTGTCTTGGTACATGTAGCCTTTTGGTATATTCATCTAAATATAAAGGTTGCCACTCAAAAAATATTATGATTTGGTCGTATTTTAAAATCTTTTGAACAGTTGCACATTTTATTTTGTTTAAATTTGTGTTATTAATAATGGTAGGTATCAATGAAGGTATCTTCAAAGTTTAAGACTTAGAGCCATAATGTAAGTAGGACCCATCAGAAAAGGATGCTCTGGAAAGAAGAGTGATTTCCTGCCAGTATTTATAAATTAGAATTAGAAGAGCCCCTTTGGATGCGCCTGGGTGGCTCAGTTGGTTGAGCAACTGGCTTTGACTCAGGTCGTGATCCTGGAGTCCCAAGATCAAGTCCCACATCGGGCTCCCTCCTCCGCGGAGGGTCTGCTTCTCTCTCTGTCCTCTCCCCTCTTATGCTCTCTCTCTCTCTCCCTCTTATTCTCTTTCTCTCTCTCTCAAATAAAATCTTAAAAAAGAACCCCTTTGGATTCAGTTTCAACACTTACTAACTTTGAGATTCTAGGTAACTCATGTATCTTCTTAGTACTGTAGGTTTCTCCTTAATAAATAAACAGGGTGAATTTTTATGCTGAATTGTGTTATAATATACTCTGTGAGTTTGAGATAGGTTTTCTTCTTTCCAGCTTAAAAAATCATTTGATTATATTACAAGTACATAATGACTATCTTGAGATTTGTTAAACTACTTGTTGGGGAGCACCTGGGTGGCTCAGTGGGTTAAGCATCTACCTTTGGCTAGGGTCATGATCCCAGGGTCTTGGGATTGAGCTCTAAGTAGGGCTCCTTGCTCGGCAGGGAGTGTGCCTCTCCCTCAGCTACTCTCTCCCTCTCTGTCTCTCTTTCTTGAAATATTAAAAAAAATAAAACAAAACAAAACCAAAAAAACCCTACTTGTTGGTTTTGATTTAAAATATAAATTATTCAAATGACAAGTTTTAATTATATTTACATATAAATATGCACACACACATATATATACACACTCTGAAAATCTGTTTTTATGTGGATACTAGAGATACACTGTGTCGTTGCACCAATAAGAATCATTTCAGTTCAAAGAAAGTACATCAATGTATCTTTTTCATTTAAAATATTAATCGTGTCTGTGTTCTAAAATACTTAGGAAGTCACCTGTTCTTTATAATGCAAGTTACGAAATTGCATTTAGTGCTATAAGGAATCACTTTTGAGCATAAAATATTATAATTTGATTTTTAACCACTGTCACATGTTTACATTGAAATTACCTTTTAACACGGGGGGGGGAGAAATGGCATTGTTATGAAAGTCCAACTTTTACTGCATTCATCTTTAAGAAAAGAAATTGATGCCCATAATTGTTGTTAATGTGTAATACATGTACTAACATTGTATTTTTGCTCTCAGTTTCTAGGCCATAATAAAGATAAATAGGCAGCTGACATAGCTTTGAGGATGCCATTCCAAATGTCTGGCTTGTAAAAAATTCATCATACTGTCTAATACTTACCAATGAAAGTAGTACAAGGACAGCTCAGTCTGTACTAGCACTTCATCATTTCAAAAAGCCTGCAGCCAAAGGATAGTTTTTAATTGTTTATGTGATATATGACTTGATCTTCTCCTTCACTCTGCACCTAGAAAGAACAGAGTAAATTAATAATAAGCTTAGGCACACTGCAAAAGAAGCTGCTAGGGAATTCAAGTGATTTATATCATAGACGATGATTCTTGGACATTAGATAAATAAATAAGGAATACAAATTTTCTTCTATATCTTAAGTCAGAATCTTGAATGTAGGTTTTCCAAATTTCAGTTGAAACAACAGTCTTTGAACTACGAAGGTTAGGAAGAATGCAATTGTATGTTAATATTGATGGGAAAATAGCAGATGAAAATTGAATGACTTTCTAGACTATATTCTTTAGCTTCGTCACACATTTATATGGAGCAGCAGGTACTGAATTCCTACAAGGAAGCAATAATGAAAAGTAATGCAGACAGAAATAGCTTGCCTCCAGCTAGACTAATGGCAAGGTCAGATTACATCAATTAAATCAGTAACTCTCCAAGATAAAATTGACTAACACACTCAGGGATTTTATTTTTCACCAAATAAATGGCTGATTTTTATAAGTAGAATTTTACTGTAGTTTCATATTGGTAACAAAATAAGGTGAACAAAGGTACAGAAAACAAGGACAGTTATGTATGTATATATTTATATATAATTTAATATCTAAAATGGTATTTGCAGCAAACAAATGCAGAATAAATTCTTAAATGAATATATCATTACATTTGTCGAAATTATTATGGCATGCCTAATAATAGCTGGGTTTCATTTTGTTTTTTCTTTAAAAAAAAAAACAGTAGTAAGGAAATGGTTCTAAAACTTTGCCATGGAAGTATAATTAACATTTTAAAAATATTACAAAAAATGTATATATTCATGTGTACAACATTATGAGTTTGGAAATAAGTATAAACCTATGAAACCGTCACCACAATCTTTCCATAAACATATCACCTCCTAAAGTTTCTCTTATGCTGTTTATTTACTTATTTATTATAATTTTGTGATAACAACATATGAGCTATTCTCTTAGAAAATTTAAAATATACAAATGCAGTCTTGTTAACCATAAGCAAAATACTGGGCAGTAGGCCTCTAGGGCTTATTCATCTTGCATAACTGAAATCTTGTACCTTTGCCTAATACCTTTCTGTTTACTATTCTCTTAGCTACTTAGCTACCACCAGCCCTTAGCTACCACCATTCTACTACCTGCTTTACACGTTTGACTGTTTTAGAAAACTCTATAAGTGATACCATACAGTACTTGCTTTTTTGTGTCTGGTTCATTTTAGTTAGGAAAATATCCTCCAGGTTCATCCGTGTTTTCACAGATGGTGGGATTTCCTTCTTTCTGTGGCTAAATACTATTCCATTGTATTTATATACCACATTTTCTTTATCCATTTAACAATTCGTGGACATTTAGGTTGCTTTCCTGTCTTGAGTATTGTGAATAAAGCTGTATTTAACTTGGAAGTGCAGATATGTTTGCCTCAAATATATGTGTTAACTTGAAGAGTATTATAGTCCACTTTGAAAAATTTTTTTTCTCAATATTATTTTAAATAACATTCGCCATTTGAAACATACCATACAGAGTTAAGGAGTTGAGTATAGATAAAAGTGGTAGGTCTATATGGAAAATGAGTCTTAGCAGTGCAGAATATATTTTTACTTGGGTCTCCTGGGTGGCTCAGTTGGTTAAGCATCTGCCTTCAGAGGCACAATCTCAGGGTCTTGGGATACAGCCCCACATCAGGCTCTCTGCTCAGCAGGGAGCCTGTTTCTCCTGTCCTTCTGCCTGCCACTCTCCCTGCTTGTTCTCTTTCTTTCTGCCCAATAAATAAATATATACATATATATGCATTTACTTAAATGTATAATATAAATACTTAAATAAAAAATATGTTTTTTAGAAGTTTACAAACAGCACATCATTTTTATACTACAAGAAGTAAAATAAAAGTGTTCTAATAGCTATTTTCTATTAACAAGTCTTTGCTGATTGCCTACTTCAAGCAAAATTTTGGGGTAAATAATACAGAAGAAATGAAGATGAAGCCTATAGGGGCCCTTCACATAGCTTACAAAGTAGTGAGCAAAAAAGAAAAGCACACAAGTAACTCTCCTACAAGAAAATGAAGAGGTTTGAAGGTGAAAGTGTTTTCAGAAGTGATGATTTCCAATCAAATCATATGTGACAGATGAGTCCAATGAAATAATTTCTGTGCACTTGGAGCCTAGAATGTGAAGCTCCAGCATTGTCATACTAGTGTGTGGAGATATAACCCATGAAATCTTAAAAAGTACCACTAGAAAACTAGGTACTCAAAGTTACAAATAGGAAAAGAAAATTACCTTATATGTATAAAATGAAAGGGAGGTTAAAGAGATATTTAGCTATTCAAATAATATATTTGAAAACCAATATAACAAAGAAGAGATAAGATCATGAAAACAGTTTCAATGACAATTTTCCGTTTCCTTATGGCTTTCTGTGTCGTGGCTTATGTATGTGCCCGATATAATAAATGAATTTTGAATCTCAATCCCTAATCTGAGAAGCTATTCACTCTTTGTTCATGGTAGCTTTAGGACTTTTAAGATGATATTACCTTCAAAAAAATTACAAAGTCCTATCAATCTCACTTTGTGTTGACTTCAACTCAATAAAAATATCGTATTTTTGAATTGCATTTATTTGAAACTAGAATAATTTGTAGAGATGCCAGATACTTATTGATAAATTTGTGTTATGAGTGAATTTGGTAATTGTTACTTATTTTCCATTAACACAATTATGTATATAAGTATATGCACACAAGCATTTATTTCTTTTAAATTTTGTCTTTGTTCTCAATTTCTTTTTGCGTTACTGCTGTGATGACTCTATTTGTTTTCCCCTAAAATTTCTTTAGAGGAGTAACTTCTCTTGACATCTTTACAACTTCAAAAGTCAGTATAGACAATATCTAGGTAATTTTCCTAATGCTATTAATGACACACCATTCTCTCAGTTTAACCCAAGCCTCATGCTTGTCCTTGTGTCCACAATTTTGTACTTTTTAAAAAAGATTTCATCCATTTATTTAACAGAGAGTTACACAGCAAGAAAGGGAACACAAGTAGGGGGAATGGGTGAGGGAGAAGCAGGCTTCCTACCAAGCAGGGAGCCTGATGTGGGGCTGTATCCCAGGACCCTGGAATCATGACCTGAGCCAAAGACATATGGCCAACAACTGGCCACCCATTAGTCCTCACTTTTGAACATATTGCTGTGAATTAAGTGCACTGATCATTGTTCCATTTCTTCAGGCTTAATTTTACTCCTGTTTTGGCTTGGATATTATCTCCTCTGCTGGGCATTTTTGAGTCCCTGTGCTGTGTTATATGTGTACCTGTAGTCCACCATTTCAGCATGAATCATGGCCTATTTAACTCTCCTTATTTGTAGGACTCTCCTGGGCCATATGGTCCAGACACTTTGACCAGTCTATTATTTTATCTTCAGAGACTGGTACAATGCCAGAGCCATAGTAGGTATAAAACAATTGCTTACAAAATAACTGAGTTTAAAAGAATAGACTTCATGATGAAAAAAAATTTAAAAAATCAAACTGAGTATATTAATATATTAATAAGGATTTATTTTGTATTTCTCAATATTTCAAATAGAATCTGTCACCAATACTTGCTTCACAATGTATCTCCTTACTTTGGAATCCAGAGGATATCTTTCTAAAACAGATTCTTTGCTTTTATTACTCCATTTAATTTCCAGTTGTGTTTTGTTATTTAAGACTCCTCCTCCCAGTCTATCATATACACTACACTCAAAATAACTTTTCTTGAATGATAAAGGCTTCAGAAATTCTATTCAGCAGTGGACTTTTGTGCCATTCTAAAGAATATTTTATTTCTTAGTGAGGTCAGAAGCTGTTGGAGGGTTTAAGTGGAAATCAGCTCTGATTTAAGATTCAAGAACTCATTCAAACCATGGAAATGTAGCCTGTGATAGGGTGCGAATGTGTAAGTGAAGAGTATTAGTAGGATGTTATTTTAATAATCCATTCACGAGATCATATTGGGTTAGACCAGAGTGATAGCTGAGAAAATCTAAGAAATATTTGGATTTTTAATTTATTTTTAAGTATATCTAGTGTTGGAACTGAGAAATAAAATAGTAGCAGGAGGCTGTTAGTGTTTGTGACATAACTAGTTAAGGCCAACCCATTATCTAATTTACTATTCTTTTTTAAGTAGAATCCTGGTTTTGCTGTTTATCAACTAAGAAAATTCACATTCAGTTTTGAAGTTATGACTAATGAATATATTAGTAGCTCTTAGGCAAGTGCAAATTAAAATCATTATGAAGTATACTATGTATATATTAGAAATTAGAATAGAATAGAATAGAAGAATAGAATAGAATAGAATAAAAAAAATAAAACCCTAACAATGCTAAGTGCTAGTGAGCTTTCAGAGCAACTGTCGTACACTACTTACAAAACAATTTTGAACGTTTCTTTAACATTAAACATATACTTACTGCCTGACCCACTAATCTAACTCATAGGTGCTCACCTTAAGAGAAATATAGCTTAACTTTCCATAAAAAACATACATATATTTTATAGGGTTTTGTTCTTAATCAACAAAAAATGTAAACAATCCAAATGTCTTTCGATTGGTGATTGAATAAAGTTATGCATATAAAGAAATAACAGGTAACAATAAAAGTAACTGCTTGCTAGTACGTGCATAGATAAATAATGCAGTTGCTGAGTGAAAGAAGCCAACTTCAAAAGGTATATACAATAGGAGTTCATTTATATGGGAATCTCCCAAAAACAAAAGTGTGGGAAAAGATATCAGATCAATGATTGCCAGGGGCCAGGAGTGTGGGAAGGGGTTGACTGCAGAGGGGCTCAAGGAAAAGATTTGCTGTGATGGATAAGTTTTATATCTTGATTATGGTGGCCATTCTATGACTGTATGGATTAGTTAAGACAAATAGAACTGTGTTTTATAAAGGACAAATGTTATAGAATATGAAATCTCTCTCACTAAACATGACTTAAAAGGGTATAATCAAGACAAGGCTAAATTTATCACCTACTTCAAAATTCTGAATCCAAATATTAAATCGTAAGAAATTAGTTAAAATTTTAGTGCAGGGAGACCATTATCCCAGTGGGTAGGAGAAGATAAGTAAATGTTGATGAGAATAGTAGTATACTGAAAGTAGTCAAACTTCCATTAAGAAGCTTATGGGTTAAATCTAAAATTAGAGGTACTTTACTAAATACACATTTGCTTTTTTATATCATTTTTTAAATTAATTTTTTATTTTTTCCATAACACAGCCACCCTATCCCTTCCCCCACCACCAGCAATAAATACACATTTCTAATTGTATGATCATGTTTTAAATATGTTCAAAAACCCATAGTTTTCATTACCAGTTATAGAGGAAATCTCTTAAAGTTTGGATGTCTATTCTAGGTTATGATTTATAAATCATGAATCATTTATGAATCTATTCCAGGGTATGATTCCAGCCTTTGGGGAGTTCCTTCATGAGTTAGAGAAATCGTATTAAAATAGTGATATTGACAGAAACATTTCTTTTACCAGGGCTCTGAATAACTGGTTGGGTATAATACCTGCTAAGTTTTTACCCTCTGTAGAATGGCATGCACTGCCCACCCCCAATCCCCACCCCCACCCCCAGCTTCTTTTAATGGAACAAAGATTTAAGAATAGAGCAGATCTAACTCTAGACTTTCAATGTCTTCTATAACTTAGCTAGGTCTGATATTAAGCAAAATAAGTGCCTCTTGAGCATGGAATTGGGAAAAATACAAAGACACAATGCGATGGGCAGAGTTTAGATTATCTAATCAGAATTAGGGATTTACAAATTATTTTTGGTCTTCCAAAGAACACTTTTCTAGTTATCCAGTATTTTCATCTTAAGACAAATGTCTGGTGTTCTTTCTCTTGAGTCATGCTAGGTATATAAACACTTTCCCTATTCTCCCATCCAGTGGTCTTAAAGTTTAGCATGACCCTTGCATTGGGCAGCCACCTTCTGATATCAGCTCACATGAGAATTAGGTACACCTTAAAGATTATGTAATATTTATTATTTTCATTTTTTTGCTGTCCCTTCTACAATAAAACATGGTAGTATCATTCTATCATTGTAACTTTTTGAAATTCAGTTGTATACTATTTTACTTTGTAAATTTTTACTTTTGACATGTCTGTGATTTGTGTATTATTCTTTATATCTGTCATTGAAGTTGGCATTTACTGATTTTGTACTTTTATGGAATTATTAGGAGGTAACTCTGGTAGTTTGGCCTCTTGTCTCTAAAGTGCTTTCAAATAGATCATTTTTAATAAATACCAGTTGAGCCAATGAGCTAATACTTTCTTCAACACTGTATATATTATGATTTCTTTAAAGAAAAAATTTATTAATGTGCATTGTCAGGGTGCCTGGGTGGCTCAGTCAGTTAAGTGTCTGCCTTCAGCTCAGGTCATGATCCTGGAGTCCCGAGATCAAGGCCCATATCAGGCTCCCTGTTCAGCAGGGTGTTTGCTTTTCCCTCTCCCTCTGTGGTCTCCCTTGTGGTCTCCCTTGCTTGCTCTATCTCTCTATCAAGTAAATATAGCCTGACAATATTTAATTTTATACTCTTTGTTCTTATTATCTTAAGTTTTGAAATTTTGTTTCATGTAAAGATTGAATGTTCAAGTCTATATTTTTATCTCTAAAAGTAAAAATAAGTGTTAGTCCCATGAGAACTATTTTCAGCTATTTTCTGGGGCATTAACTATAATGACAAAGGTGGATACAATGTCTACTCCTCCTTTGTCTTGTTCCTCCTCCTCCTTCTTCTAAATATTTGAAATTTTCTGATTCAATAGTAGAACTTTAGATGTCTAATGAAATAAAAATTGTAATGGAATACTTTAATATTCATATATCATTATTAATTGACATCTGTGGTTATTTTTAACTTATTTTTCTTTATAAAAGAACCATATGAACATCTGTGTATAGAAGATAGAACATTTCTGCCTCTTTGCTTTGTAAATATATTTCATGGTGCTGCACAAGGCCCTAATGTCAGAAATCACTCAGATATTTTGGCTGAATCTTAGATAATGCGTCTGGCTTAAATATTGCATTTGACCCTTCTGTGCAGAAAAGAGTATATGTAGCAAATGGTTTATGTTGCAAAGAGAGATGGAGGTGCACTATGTGCAGCATTCTATTTTATATTAAGTAGGTTTGTTTCTGGGGATTTACAGCTACAGTATTTATCTACAAAGGGAAATAAAGGGGAACAGTTATTATTATACAGAGCCCTTCATGCAAGAGGAATATTTACTTTCAATAAATTGTATTATTTAATAGGTTAATCAAGTTTCATATTACAGAAAAATGAATAGTGCTGAGATTTTTAACTGCTGTCTGAAGACAGACATAACTAAATTCATATGAACTCTCTTGTTATTTGTGAACATATTCAGGGCAGAGTCCCATACTCAACTGATGCTTTGTTAACCAAGAAGTCTCATTTGCATGATGCTGACAAGAAGTTCAAGAAAAAAATTATAAAATGCTTTTCTATATAAATTACATGCTTTTGTGGCATATAATTTTGGTAAAAATTTCAGTTGCAATTTTAAATAAAGAAAACCTCTCAAGATTGGTAAGCAGGAGGAAATCCTGGGGAACAAATAGATGAGTAATGATGAATTACCATAATAACAGGGAGAGATGATGTTCTTACACTTTTCTCCTGTCTCCCAAGTCATAATTTTTGTTTTATTGTGTGTGTTGCTCAGCTTTATATATCATGTGAAGTGTATATCATTTCTCTTTAGAAAATAGTAAATGGTTTCAAAGTACAATAAATTGCCAGCTTTCGTTCAGTTTTCATAATGTCCTTGAACATCACAGGTAGTCAGTGACACCATGAGGTGCAGCTGAAGACATTTGGAAATCTGAGATGGACTGAATATTGAATTTAATTAGAAATTACATTCCCTAAAAAAAAAAGAAAGAGAAATTACATTCCCTCCTAATATATTTGCAAAATATAAAGATCTCCCCCCCCATATCTGTATCCTCAGAGAAGGTTTTCAATTATGACTAAACTTGTTTCTCGATTTCTTAGAAAAAAGTGTTCTTCACTTTGTCTTTGAAGAGGAAAGGAACCTAAAACTATGCTGTCCATCTCATTGCCTCTTTGTACAACTCGTGTTTCCAGGGAGCTCTGCAGTGCTTCTGGTATAATTGTATTGCTTTTAGTTGGCAAAAGAAGCATATTAAGGATGGCACAGTTCATACTGTCAGGCTTACAAGCTCATAGTATGTGAACATTTTCCATTTCTATTATCTAACACATGCTTTTTAAATATGAATTAAAATATTATCTGTGGGATGTGGTAAATATGTTTTTTAACATTGGATATTAACCTTGGAATTTAATCTACTTTAATACTGCTTTATTTTTATCTTCAGAACTGCATATTTTACTTTTTAATTTGTCTTAAATTCATTTGAATTCACCAAATAGTTCCATGATACTGGAATTGTGTGCAAGATATGCTGGCAACTTATAATCTAAATAAGCAGGTTAAACGGGTTAATTGGGTTTTCACTTTCCCAATTACATTCCTGCTTATTTTAATGACCATTGTTAAAATATATTGATATTATATTAGCATCTGCTATATAATTTCTTTCATTCATGTGCAGTTTATAGCATTTGCCCTTTACTTTGGAAAAGTCACTCTTTCAAGTAAAATTATTTTTCACAACTATGGATGCTTTTTTCCCCCTACACTCCTCTTTTTTAATGTGTCTCAGATCTAATTAAATGTCTTAGAAGTTTGTGTCTACTGTTTAAGTACAATTGACTATATACAACGTGCTACCCCAGTGATTTATTTGCCTGAATTTCCATAGTTTGCTTATCTGAGACCCTAAGGAAATTCAAGCCCATAATTATAGGACTGATAACGGATGTCACCACTTAATGTCAGAAACCTAAATCAAAAAACTTGATTCAGTAGTCTTTCTAAATTCTTTATTCTTTAATTTCTTTTTCTTTTAAAGATTTTATTTATTTATTTGACAGAGAGAAACACAGCAAGAGAGGAAACACAAGCAGGAGGAGTAGGGTGGGGAGAAGCAGGATTCCTGCCCAGCAGGAAGCCCAGTGCGGGGCTCATCCAGGGTCTCTGGGATCATGACCTGAGCAGAAGGCATTCACTTAACCAACTGAGCCACCCAGTCGCCCCTCTTCCTTAATGTCTATATCAAAATGATCTCATGTTCACAATTAATACTGCTGCTCTGTGGCAAAGGTGAATTGTTCACAAAAAACCATTTAATGAATGCAGTACAGTTGTTTATGTTTTTGAGAACTATTTCATTTAAGTATGTAAGATACATGTCTAAGAACCTTCTTTTCTTCTACTCTCATTATTTTTACCATAGTGGTGGTGTTCATTAGCCATCTAACGTTCTTGTTTGATATTAGCTCTACACAGTTAATATTATTTATAATGTTGAAGAAGAGGAAAATCACACACACACACACACACAGACACACACACACACACACACACCCCAAGCATAGTATAATGTTAGAGTGTGGTATTAGAGTAACAGACTGCACCCAAACACGGTGCAGTGTCATGAAGAAAATACATGTGATTACGAGAGATCTGGGGTCCAAATCCTGACTCTTTTCCTAATAGCTGTGTGATTTCAGGCAGTTTACTTAAATTAACTTTTTTGTGTCTTAAATTCCTCTCTTTAATACTACCTGTTTTAGGGATAGTCTGAGGGTAGGATGAGTTGTCGCTATAGGTTTAGTGACTGGAATAATGTCTTTGATTAAGTGCTCAATAAATGTTAGTTTCTATCAATACTACAGAAAATTTGTCTGAAGGGATAGATTTTCTAAGACTATACGTTATCTAGATGAAGTGTTTTGGGGAAGGCCATACATCTCAGTTTGTATGAGAAAGTTCTGATTTACTCCTGTGACCCTCTTCTAATAATTCATTCATATAATTCAGTGCTGCTTTTTACTCTTAGAAGTGTAAATTATAGTCACTCAATTTCCTCCACATAGAATTCACTACTTTTTAGATTCTTCCCATACTTCTCTAGTAAGACTTCTGAGTAAAGCCACCAAAACTAGTTATGCTAATCTCATTTTACATTTTGTATTCTTACCCGAGTTAAATGTTGTCTAGCATACAGCCTTGACCACTTCCTCATCGTTGAAGTATCCCTTCTTAGAGTCTGTGTTTCTGCTTTTCCTTGGATGTTCCTTCACTTTCTTTTGTATAATCCTTTATACATATGTATATGTATAATCCTTTATAATCCTGTATAATCCTTTCTCCCCCATCAATGATAAATTTTCACTTGCCTTTGGTTTTCTCTGAGGTCCCATTTTCTTCTCATTCTGTACCTGTCCCCAGGCTCCTTATTTATTAAATGAGCTACCTGGAGAAAGTTAGACTAAATGAAATAACCCGGTCACTGAAGGGCTACAAAATTTCACCTATGTGAGTTATCTGAAATAGTGGAACTCATAGAAGCCAAAAATATGATAGTGGTTGGTAGTGGCTGGGGGTGGGTTAAGTGGAGAGTTGTTTTTCAGAGTTTAAAATTTCAGTGAAGTTAGATGGATAAACTCTAGAGATCTACTGACAACATGTGCCTATAGTTAACAATTTGTTATTGTGCCCTCCACAGTTTGTTGAGGTTAGATCTAAGGTAATATTTATGTTAAATTAAGAAAACAACAAAAGGTAAAAAGCAAAAATAGACACAAGGAGACTTTGGGAGGTGTTGGATATGTCTATCTTGATTGTGCGGATGGTATCATAGACATTTGTGTATGTCCAAACTCCTCATCTTATACACATTAGATACGTACAGTTCTTTGTATATCATTGATACCTCAATAAAGCTGTTAGAAACAAGATACTGGCATATAATAAGTGTCATATGAATTCTTCCCATATTATTATTTATTGGGTACTTGTACTTTTTCCATGGATGTTCTGCATAGTTTTGTGATTTTGCATAATTGGCTGTTGATGCTTTTATTTTCAGTTTGTGTAATTTATCTATTGAAGATAATAAATTTGTGATAGAAATATATTAGGCTTGAGGGTGCCTAGGTAGTTCAGTCAGTTAAGTTTTTGACTCTTGATTTTGCCTGGAGTCATGATCTCAGGGTCATCGGCTTGAGCCCCACATCCAGCTCCACACCAGGCTCCTTGCGAGGGTGTGGGCTCAGCACAGAATCTGCTTCTCTCCCTCTTCCTCTGCCCCTCCCCTGACTACTCTGTGTGTGTGTGTGTGTGTGTGTGTGTGTGTGTGTGCGCGCATGCACAAGTGCTCATGCTCTCTCTCTTTCTATAAAAGAATAAATAAATCTTTTAAAATATATATGTATTAGGCTGGTAGAATTTTAAACTACTATCCCTTGCACGGGCTCATTTATAATAAAAGCTTAAAACCCAGATGTGATACTGTTCACTGGAATGTTACCACAGATATCACAAATACAAGCTGTTCAAAATTTTTCTTGTCATTTATCTGTTGCATATCTTCTCCTATTTTTACCATCTCAGTGTTTCATGCTATTATGCTACTCAATGCCCTCAGCCATAATTATGAAAAGCATTTTTAAATCTTCCTTTTGTCTTGTTGAAGCCAAATATAAAAGTATTCTCCTTTTAAAATATACCTCTAAATGATCTCTGTCCTTTTATTTTCTTTGTTACGTTATGTGGCTCTACATTCTTACTGGAATTAACATGACAGCTTATTACCTGGTCTCTCAGTCTCTGTTAGTGCCTCACATGACACATTCTTATACTTTGCTGCAGGATTTATCTTTACAAATGCCAACTTGTTCATATTCTTCTATTTGTTTTACTAGTTTCCAATGACTTTGCAATCTAATAAAAATGGCCTAGCTTGCTTAAAGGCCCCTAAATTCACCCTTAACTATTCCCTCTTTCATGAACTTATTGTGTTATAATTGTGTGAAAGATTTTCTTTTAATTACTCTCATCTAAGGTTACAGTTAAATTTAGTACAAATGAAATACATTCTCTCTTATTCCTATTTTACATTTTAGTCTTCCCTCAAAAATTAGTAGTCTTTGTCTCTTCAGAACTCTCTCTCTACCTTAGAATTCTTTTTTAAGATACATAAATACCTTTTTCTGTCAGAACACTCTGAATCTAGTGACTCCTATAAGCTTTTATTCTTCCCAGAGCAATCCAGGAGGATAAAAATGTATGGGATTAGAATAAGTTTGTGTAGATATTAGAAGTGATTCTTATAAGTCTTTATTTTACATTGTTTAGTTCTCTATAGTAAATAATTTTGGGGTTTTTAACAAACATAATTCTTTGGGTCCCTATTATTCTATGACATATCAATGCAATTCTTCAAAACATTTGCACAGTAGTGACAGTTTAAATTGAATGAGTAATTTTCGAAGGAGATACTTTTCATAAAAAAGTATTGAGCATGTCTTCCATACATCTACAACAGATGTGTTTTGTTGATGTATTTTACTACAGTCACACTTAATAAAGTATACAAATATTTGTCAAACATCAATTAATTTAAATTCACATTATGAAAATTCAGTTTCGTCAAAGGTTTCCCATTTATAAATTTCCCTAAGGTGTTGAATAAACAACAAAACCATATAAATTATCAGTAATGTGCCCTCATATCCAGTGTATTCAAGAAAGAAAGTTTATTATAGGATTGTGTGCTATCTTCTTCTAAATGACCAAACTCATCTAACTTTTTCACATTATAAAGGTCTTTTTGTATGATGGAAATATTATGTTAGATAAATCATTTTTTTCTCCATAAAAATGAAATACACATCTCAGTAGTAAAATCTTCATGGTAATGAGAGATTTTGAATGAGTTTCCTTCCTCAATGGAATAGGACTTAAAGCCAGGTTTTGGAAAATGCCAACATCAGTTAATTATGAATGAACTCTTTAGAAAAAAAAACAAACAAACTAGATTACAGAGGTCTGGAATATTTCATCATTTTATGATTATTTATGATTTTGAAAAATCTCTCATTTATTCCATTTGGTTATATGTGTATGGACTATTACACAGATACAAGATTCTTATACATGGACATTATAATAGAATACAAGTGAGAAAGAGAAGGCGGGAGGGAGGAAGGAAACAGGAAGAAGGTGGAGATAGATAAGAGAAAGTCAGCTAACAGAAAAAACACACTCTAAGTAAGGCCATTACATTGGATCACAGAAAGAAATGCATCTGGATAAGAATGGCATAGAATTCTAGCTACTTTTGCACGAAAATTGATGTCTGATTATCTCCTTCTCTTAAAACAATTCATCATTTTTGAAAAATATTAACTAATCTAAAATGATCAGTGCACTTCAAAACCAAGTTTTGAAGAAATACCTAACAGTTTTGGGAGGAACTCCTGCTAACTCTAATAGTATAACTTGTACACATAATATAATATACATGTGTATATATGTATACAAATACATATATGACAATATAATGTGACTTTTTATACATTAGCTATGTCACTTCTGTAGTAATGCATCTTATGCATCCTGCCTTTTGTTTAATCTTTAGCAAAATCCTGAATATCTTTTAGGTATGCAAAGTGCTTTACTACATAAAGAGTTACATGATGAAGTAAGTCAAAGTTGAAGAATAGCCACTGGACTAAAACAAGTTACAACTGTCAAACAATGAAGAACTCCACTCTTCTTAGATTATTGTGTTACAGATGCTTAAGATATATGTCTGCAAATTGTTTTTATGCCATTTTTACAAATAATATATTCCATAATAGTTAGCAATTTAATCAAGAGCTAAAAGATAAACAACATAAGCTTTTATGTCCTATAGCTCTTTTTGCCATCATCAATAAGATTACCATGGGATGTTGCCCTCAAAACAAATATAATTGATAGGGAAGTGTATCCATGGTGTATTCATGATGCTCATCAATTTTTGTAAGTAACCTGTTTTTGTTTGGAGATCTCTAAAGGTGTTTAAACTTTTTCTTCTGTGAACCAGAAATTATGGTCTAATCATCAATGTAGGCCTTTTTGGATCTTCTTATTGATCTCTTATTTATCAATTCTCAAATAAATAAACAAGTGTTTATTTATCTACCTCACAAATTGATTTTGCCCCCTATGTCTCACTGTTTATCTTCTTCATATTTTATGCATCAAGTTCTAAGCCTAATGTTATAATAGACAAATGTTGTTATGAGCCCTGAAGCACTGAAGATCAATTATCATGTTTTAATTGTTATTATTGGACTAATTTCAACTGTCCTCTGGGTACAAACAAATTAAGATTAAAAAAATAGGCCACATTCTTTCAATAGCAGATGTTTTGAAGCTACCAGCTGTATAGCAGTTGCTCTACTGGAAGTAGGATGTAAAATAAATATAATACACATTTATTACAGTGCTGCTCCCATTGTTAAGTTGTTGCAGTTAAAAAAATAGTCAAGAAAATACGGCACAGAGTTAACCTAAATTAATAAAGAATGTATTCCCAATATAAATTTTAAAGGATAAAGGTAGATATAATAGATAAATGCACATACACATAGATACCTAGAGATAGTATTTTTCTGATAAGAAAAAAATTATGATCTCAGTTAATGTTATGAAAGATAATTGATGTATAATGTTATAAAATTGTATGTAAAAATGTATAATGTTGTAAAAAATTAAGTTTATGCCCTGAATTAGGGACTTGTATACAATGTTGTATCTCCCTTAGCCAGAATACACTAGGCTAGAACAGAAGGGAGAGTGGCTTCTCTTGATATTTAACTAATGGCCCACTAAAAATATTTTTGCTTCCTACTCCTTTCACCTTGAGCAATGCTGATTAGAAGGTCTTAGATCCCAAAGGAGAATGTTTCCACCAGTGCAATCAACAGTCATAGTTCCACATAATTGGAGATGGAACTGACACTGACCATTTTGTGTTTCTTGTGCTCCTGAAGCAAAGTTTTGTTTTTGATTTTTATATTTTGGATAAGTAATCCAGATTACGAAATGGATGTTAATTTGTCACCTAACCATAGTAACAGAGAGGACTAAATTAGGAATCCAAAGAGTATTATGGGGCGCTCTTGAGTACTTCTATATCCAAGAGAAAAGATAATAACAAATAGCAACTAAAGAAAAAAAAATGATGAACATTTAAGATACTGACCTTAAGGAATGAAAATCTGGGTCATGAACCACATGAAGACAAAGCATAGAATGAAGAGTAGAAACAGAAAGTTACAGGTATCAATTATAACCTTGTAATCTTATAAAAATAAAGAATATAGTAGCTGCATGTATCTTTCATTTCTTATTATATGTATAGTTAAATAGACTTAACAAATTAATGTCTCTCTCGCTCCCCATTTTTATTACTTGATAGACGTATTAATGTTACAATTTTGTCTTTAATAAAAGAATGTTCAGATGGAGCTGTGACCAGAAACAGAAGTAGATAAGAAATACCAGAAATGGATAGGGGAATTTATGACAACTGCCTCTTATAAATGGAAAGTAATGACTACTGGGACTTTGTGTCTTCTCAGTTTTGTGAGTGAGTGAGATCATTTTTGATTATACAAAGCATGGATTTGGAAAAAATAGTCCATGGGCCAAATCTGCCCTTCAGCCTATTTTGAAATAGATGCAACCTAAAAATGTTTTTATACATTTTAAAAGGTTGTGAAAAACAAACAAACAATAACAGTAACAAAAGGAGAATATGCATCAGACCCTACATGGCCTACAGGGACTAAAATATTTATGGCATGTCCCTTTAAAGATAGTTCTACATGTGGTTAGTGAAAGCAGAAGTTGTTTTATTGTAGTAAGGAAGTTAAAATATTTGTAGAAGTGTATGCACAAGTGTTTAGTAACTGGCAAAGTTACTAAGTTACTAGCGCTTTGGTATGCTGTTGTCTCTCATCATCAAAACCACCCTTCTCAACAGGTTTGTGATGTTGGTGTTAAGACATTGCAGTCCACATGCTTGCTCTGATTGCTGTCTCTGTAAAATTCAGCCAATAGTGGGTGGTAGAGGAAAACTGGAAAGCTAGAAGAGGATTTACTCCTTCCATTTTGTTTTGTGCTCCTATGAACATCACCTTAGCAATTCTTCCTTATGAAAGTGGCAGTATGTTTCAGTAACATGACTTGAATCCAGTGCTTAGTTTTCCCCAACACTTAAAAAAGCACTATATATTGCCCTCTCAGCAAAATTAGCCCCAGTTGGTCTGTGCTCCTCTCAAAGTCTGTATTCTCTTGTCTCTTTTGAGTTCAAATGCAAAAAGCACTCCTTACTCAGCTGTATGAGTGTCAGCTCTGCAAGAGTCTTTCTTCAATATTAAAACTTTTAATAACTTGAAGTATAGTCACTTTCCCCCACACTCCAAGGAGGAATATAGCAGCTTCCTTCAGATGATATCTCTCTGACATCCTAGTATTCTCCTTTTGTTTTTAAAAGTATATTCAGTCCCAACAACTCCTAATATTAAATTTCCTTTGTTAATAATTTCTGATTTCTGTTTCCTAAACTGATCATAATTTAAGTTGAAATTCACTTAAGAGGGGTGCCTGGGTGGCTCAGTTGGTTAAGCGACTGCTTTCGGCTCAGGTCATGATCCTGGAGATCCGGGATCGAGTCCCACATCCGGCTTCTTGCTCAGTGGGAAACCTGCTTCTCTGCTTGTGTTCCCTCTCTAGCTGTGTTTCTCTCTGTCAAATAAATAAATAAAATCTTCTTTAAAAAAAAGAAAAAAAAAGAAATTTACTCAAGAATGAATGTCAACATAAATTTTTTCAGAACTGTTTCTCACAAAATTGCCTTATCTTCCTCATTGGAGGAATTGGTAAGCACATCTACCAAAGCCACACTTTTTAACAATTGATTATTTTAGACATTTAACCAACTAGCATGCTTTATTTTTTAATAATTTTAGACGTTGAAGCAATTGACATGCTTTTTTCCCTAGGATGCTATTAAGTAATTACTCATTTTATTGAAAGAGACTTTAAAGAAAAAATAATTGCAAATTGTCTGAACAAAGAAAGACAAATTATTGAGTGTTTTTTTTGTTGTTATTGTTATAATATTCTTGACTCTTTCCCATGCTATACTTTTCCTCCCCATGACTAACTTATTTTATAACGGGAAGTTTGTGCCTCTTGATCCTTTTTCCTATTTTACCCATCCTCCTACCCACTTCCCTTCCAGCAACCAGCAGCTTATTCTCTGTATTTAAGAGTCTGGTTTTTTGTTTGTTTTGTTTTATGTTTTAGATTATATATGTAAGTGAAATCACATGGTATTTATCTTTCTCTGTCTGACTTATTTCACTTAGCATAATACCCTCAAGTTTCATTCATGTTGTTGCAAATAGCAAGATTTCATTATTTTTTATGGCTGAATAATATACCATTGTATAAATATAGCACACGTGCTTTAACTATTCATCTACTAATGGCCACTTACATTGCTTCCATAATCTTGTCTGCTGTAAATAATGCTGCAGTAAACATAGGAGTACATACATCTTTTTGAATTAGTGGTTTTGTTCCCTTTGAGTAAATAGTCAGCAGTGGAATTACTAGATCATATGGTAGTTCTATTTTTACTTTACTGAGAAACCTCCATGCTGTTTTTCACAGTGGTTGGACCAATCTACATTCCCATCAACGGTGCACGAGTGTTCCTTTTCTCCACATCCTTGCCAACACTTGTTTCTTGTCCTTTGGGTGCTAGCCATTCTGACTGGTATAAGGTGATATCTCATGGTATTGTTTTGGTATTTTTTTAGGTTTTATTTATTTATTTATTTGACACAGAGAGAGAGAGACAGTGAGAGAGAGAACACAAGCAGAAGGAGTAGGAGAGGGACAAGCAGGCTTCCCTTTGAGCAGGGAGCTCAATGCAGGACTCTATCCCAAGACCCTAGGATCATGACCTTAGCAGCAAGCAGACACTTAATGATTGAGCCACCCAGGTGCCCCTTTTATAGTGGTTTTGATTTGCATTGCATTAATGAGAGTGATGTTGAATATCTTTTCATTGGGCTGTTAGCCATCTGAGTGTCCTCTTGGAAAAATGTCTTGTCAGGTCCTCTGCCCATTTTTTAATCAGATTGATTTTTTTGGTATTGAATTGTTTAAGTTCTTCATTTATCTTGGCCATGAATCACTTATCATATATATCATTTGCAAAAATCTTCTCCCATTTACTAGGTTGCCTTTTTGTTTTGATGTTTTTTTTCCTTTGTTGTGTAAAAACTTTTAATATTGATGTAGTCCCAAAGTTTATAGTTCTGTTTCCTTGCCCAAGGAGACATACCCATAAGTGTGTTGCTAGGGCCAACATCCAAGAGATTACTGACTCTCTTCCCCCACTCTGCCCACCCAGGAATTTTATGGTTTCAGGTCTCTCATTTAGGTTATTAATCAATTTGAGTTTATTTTTATATATGATGTAAGAAAGTGATCCAGTTTCATTCTTACATGTGTAGCTGTCCAGTATCCAATAACCATTTATTGAAGAAACTATCTTTTCTCCATTGTATATTGTTCCCTACTTTTGTAATTGAGTCATTGATCATATATATGTTGGTTTACTTTTGAACTCTCAATTCTGTTCCACTGGTCTGTGTGTCTTTTTTTTTTTTGCTGGTACCATATTCTTTTGACTGCTATACCTTTGTATCATATCTTGAAATCTGAGATTGTGATACTTCAGATTTGCTTTTCTTTCTCCAGATTGCTTTGAATATTCAAGGTCTTTTGTAGTTCCACACAAATTTTAGGATCATCTCTTCTAATCATGTGAAAAATGCAGTTGGTATTTTGATACGGATTGTATTAGATTGCTTTGAGTAGTATGGACATGTCAACAAAATTATTTTTTCTAATCCATGCATATGGTATGTCTTTCCATTTGAGTGTCATCCTCAGTTTCTTGATTAAATGATTTTGGAAAGAAATGTGATGATTCTTTACTATTAAAAGTATTGATGTCCATAAATGCATTTCTCTCATGGTGCCAATCTTATCAGAAAACTTGTGTCAGTTAATATTTTTTCTTAAGGAATTTAAAATAATTGGGTGTCATAAAATTTCTACAGTAACTATTAAGTAAAATTAATTTTAAACCAAGAACATACACGTGTAATTGTGTGGTATGTATAGAAGTTTTTCTTACTGCATATTTTTCTGCATATTGTTGAAACATCATTAATTCTAACCTGATTAGGGCTGAAAATTTATTTCCTTGAATGATTTGTTTTTATTATCAGTAAAACCCATCATTCCAATTGAATTGTGTTGGAATCTATTATGTAGTAAATATCTGTGTCCTCCCAAAATTCATGTGTTCAAGTCTACTCCCTAATGAGATGGTATGTAGAGGAGCGTTTGAGATGTAATTAGGTCATGAAGACAGGATCTTATGAATGAGATTAGTACCTGTTTTAAGAAGATGCTAGAGAGCTAGCTAATCTTTCTGTCATGCAAGTATATAATGAAAAGTTAGCCTCTGCAAAACAGAAGAGGGCCTTCACTAGAACCTGACAAAGCTGCATTCTGATTTCAGGGTTCTAGCCTCCAGAACTGTGAGAAGTATATTTCTGCTTTTAAGCCACACAGCCTGTGGTAATTTGTATAGCAGTCCTGACTGATTAAGACAGAACCCTAATTCAACTGTCTGCCTACATTTTTATGCATAAATTATGTATGTATTTTGACCAAATAGGACACATATTATTTTTTCAGGAAGTAGACATATTAATATAGTATTTTTTCGGAACTGTGACTTGTTTGTATAAGTAAACAGCAATGTATACCTGAATTTTTATAGCTGTGAGAGTAGTATAATACATGAAAATAATTAGATACAAAAGAGTGACAGTACAGTAAAAAAATATTAATGAAATCAGGGTAGAACAAGGCAAATGACAAGATAAGCTGTTTCTTTGAATTTTGTATGCTGCATTTTTCATGACCATCAGATATTTCAAATCCTAAATACTTACCAAATATAAGAAGAAGCAAGTATTTAATATTACCTGGTTAGTTGATTTGTTCATGTGTTCTCATGTCCAGCCATTTTGTGAGTTACTTTTATTATTTATGAAGAAGCAAATAATTATTGTATGAGGTAGCACATATATATCAATATGAACATTTTCAGTTCCTTATATATTTTTCTAGCAAACACTTTACTTTAGAGAAACACATGAACTTATGGGAAAATGTTTCTATATGTCTTCAAGTATCTGTAGAAATTTTGAATTACCAACAGAATGAAATATGATTCTGAGCATGTTGCATGGAGGTTATTTATCATTGTGACCTAGATATTTGTGAATTCAAAATCCTGTTTTCAAGAAAATTGACTTAATTTGCAGTTGTTTTCTTTTATTCTATTAATACTTGAGAAATAGTCTTCATATAACAAAAAATAACACTCATGCTAGAAAAAGGTCTTTTCAAAGCTACAGTCCATTATGTATAGATGGGAATAAATAAATGTTTGCTACTAAAATAATATATAGTAAAACCTTAATACTTATAGATGTAACTAGGAACTATTCCTAGTGTATGACTGTACATTCTCATATTTGAAATTATAACCTACCAACTTACTTAAGTCATAAATAATTTAATTCATCCATCTCATGCTTGAAGTTATTTTACCATTTCATGATATCTTATTTCAGAGAATTATCATTTTCAAGATCTCTATCAGTAGATTTTTAAAAATTTTATAAATAAGATAAATAAGCAAATTGAAATAAATTTATATAAATGTAAAGTAAGAATAAAATGGTGGAATAAATTGATAATGGATGGTGAGATACATATTTGTCATTGTTGGAGCAGAAGATTACACATAAGTAAGAGGAAAAGTCTAGAATAGCATAATGGTAATTATTCTGTAAAAGAAACCTAAACTCCTTGTTAGAAATGGTCTATTCTAGGAATTGTACAGGAAATATCCGGATGTACATGTAGGGTATTTTAATGTCAAAAATTATCAAAATACCATTCAAAAAGCACAGCCTACCCTCTCAGCCCACTATGTGATGTGATATGTCACAGTGATACAGGATCCAACTGAAAAATGAACCTATATCCAAAGCTGCAATAATTTGAGAAACAAAATAAAAGAGTATTGGATTGTAACCCAAGTATAAAAATAAATATCCATAAGTCCATACTGATGCAAAGAAGCAAGCAAACAAACAAATACATGGAGAAGGGAAAAATCCCTAGTGCAGAAAAACCCTTAAGAATTTGTAGAGATATTGTACTCTCAAAGAAATGAATCATAACTCCTTATTCTTCAAAAGAGGATTGAACGCAGTAACTTTCTTTTTCTTTTTTTTTTTTTTTAAGATTTTATTTATTTGGCAGAGAGAAACACAGCCAGAGAGGGAACACAAGCAGGGGGAGTGAGAGAGGGAGAAGCAGGCCTCCTGCAGAACAGGGAGCCTGATGTGAGGCTCGAGCCCTGGACTCTGCGATCATGACCTGAGCTGAAGGCAGTCGCTTAACCAACTGAGCCACCCAGGTGCCCCAAATGTAGTAACTTTCTATCAAAAAATAAAGTATAGAAAAGTGGGGAGAAAAGAGTAACTTCATATTGAAGAAAGCTGACAAACCCTGCTTCAGCTAGGTGATTAATATCAATGTCAGCAGTGATAAGATATGTTGATACATATGTTTAACCTATAAACTGGAAATGATATTATAAAAATGGTACTTTACTTCCGTTGTCTTTCTCCCCCCTAAACTCAGAACCCGAGTGTAACCACTAGAACAATGTACTAGAAAAATCCCAGTGAAGAGACATTGTACCTGACTAGTACTCCTCAAGTCTGTCAGTCATTAAAAACAAAGAAAATTTGACAAACTGTCATAGAGAAAGGAAACCTAAGTAGACATCACAATTAAATGTAAAGCAATATCCTATATAAAAATGAAGGCGATCTAAAGGATAGGCTTTACCATAATGATCAATATTGGCTCAATAATTGTACGAAGTATATCATACTAATATAAAATGTTAATATAGGGGAAACTGCATAAGGAAATTTGGAAATTTCTGTACTATCTTTGTAATTTTTCTGTAAATCCAGAAATATTTTTTAAATGTGGGTCATCTGGGTGGCTCAGTTGGTTAAGCATCTGCCTTTGGCTTGGGTCATGATCCCAGGGTCCTGGGATCGAGTCCTGCATCAGGCTCCCTGCTCCACGGGGAACCTGCTTCTCCCTCTGCCTCTGCCCCTCTCTGTCTCTGTCTCTCTCTTTCTCATGAATAAATAAATTAAAAAAAATCTTAAGAAATAAAATTAGGCTTATGTTTTTTGAAAAGGACATGTTTTAGAAAATAGTGATATTGTCCAAAAAACTTATTTTTTTCTATTTTCCTTTCTATTGGACAGATATAAAATGGTTCTTTTCAATGAAATCGTGGTCTTAAATAAACAGCATTTAAGAGTCGTGTAACAGGACGCCTGGGTGGCTCAGTTGGTTAAGCGACTGCCTTCGGCTCAGGTCATGATCCCGGAGACCGGGGATCGGGTCCCACATCGGGCTTCCTGCTTGGCGGGAAGCCTGCTTCTCCCTCTCTCATTCCCCCTGCTTGTGTTCCCTCTCTGGCAGTGTTTCTCTCTGTCAAATAAATAAAATCTTTAAAAAAAAAAAAAAGTCGTGTAACTTAGGGTGCTTGGGTACTCAGTTGGACATCTGACTTGATTTCTGCTCAGGTCATGATATTATGGTTGTAAGATCGAACCCCACATTGGTCTCCATGATGGGCATAGAGCCTGCTTAAGATTCTCTCTCCCTGTCCCTCTTATCTCAGAAAAGGTAGCACGATTTAAGAATATTATTTTAAACTTGTGTAAGAGGTTCAGTTAATCTATTATCTGAGGTAGAATTCCATTGATATATTTTTCTAATCCAGACAAGGCACTTCATCCTTATAAGCATTAAATTTCTCTGTTGGGACCTCCTGGCGCCCGCTAGTTTGCGGCCATTAGTGGAGGTTGGCTGGGGTGGCCTCTTAGGCTTCTCCGGAATACTTCCGTGTAGGTGACCTAACTGAATCTTCCCCCCCTAAGCTCTTAGCCTGGGCACACACTGGCGAATTTAGCCCCGCCCAGCAGTCCAGTCTGAAATCTGCCTAAGGCCTTAGTGATAGTTACGTAATGAGTTCCTATTGGCCCCTGCTGCTTCTTTTACTCCCTCCTTTCCTCCCTATATAACTGTGTCTCTGATACAATAAAGGTGAGATTGCTGCGCCCTCACGGCTGACTCAACTCTCCGCTCAGTGTGGTTTCTTTCCCGGTTTCAGGGTGGGTGGCTGGGCCGCGACACTTACCATCTCACTCAGCCCCCGGAGGGTAACAGGCTGGTCCAGTTATCCCTCCTCCGTACAAGTGTTGCAGAGAGAGCAACATTTCTCATGGGTCAAATTAAAATATTAATTGATTTGCTCTAAGGTTGTTGAGAAATTTAATGATACAATGGATATTAAAAGTCTTTTAGAAAATGATAATGTTCTGTATGAGCTCTCTATATAATTTCTCCCTTCAGGTTCTTAATACTGATATGTATACTTACTATTTATTACTATTGTGAATATTATTAAATGTTTATTCTTTTTTAAATATATTAAAATAATTTAATATTTGCTTAATAGCAAAATCTCAATTATCAAACAATTCATAATGTAGTAACAAAGAAATTCCATTATAAAAACAATGACTTCTGTAGACTTCTAGTTTTCTCTGAATCTAGTTTCCTGGTTTTTGCTTATCTTTCAAAATGTTAAATAAAAGAAATCCCTGGGAGTCTGTCTTCTACTTTGCCTTGCTACTTGATCATCTCACCCATTTCTGTGGATTTATCAAAATTTACCATTGGTTGACTCCTAAATACACAGGTTCTTCCTGTTTATCCAACTGTGCACATAGCATCACTGCATAAATATCTACCAGGCATCTCAACTTAGTGAGTTCAAAATAAAGCTTTTGCTTTTCTTTCCAATCTTTTTCCTAACATATGCATTCTTAGCTCAATAAATAGCATGAAAGCTCATCTGTTTATGCTACCTGAAATCTAGGAATTATTCTTGATTCTTCTTTCTTTTACAATCCATGTCCAACTGTCAGGAAGTCCTGTTAGCTTTACCTGGAAAAAGTTCCCAATTTGACCACTTTTCAACAGCTCCACTATTAACAATCATAGTCCAAGCTCATCATCATATGTCATTTACACTGTCCTTGATTGCTCCCTTTATCCTTTATACCCTGTTCACTTACAGCCAGTACAATCATATCTCATTCCTTCCTCAACATCATCAAATCTTTTTCAAAATAAAATTCAAACACTTTCTTATAGCCTAAAATTCTTATATGATTGAACCCTATTGATCTTCATTTTTCTTTTTTAATGAAACTATTCTTTTCACACACTCTTTGTCAGATATACTCACTCTCTTGGTGAACTCAGAAAATGCCAGATTTTTCTTTTTTCCTTTTTTTTTTTTTTTGCCTCAGAGTCTTTGCCTTTGTACTTATCATGCTCTCTTGTGGATTCATCTTCCCAAACGTATTATGACTCTTTTTCTCATTTTAATGAAGTCTTTTCAAAGAGGCTTTCCAGTTAATGTTATATAACAGCACCCCATACACACAATGTCACTTTCTTCCCTTTTTTCCTATTGTGAAGATAAGAGGACAAATTCATATGTTGGGTTGGAAGGGGCTCTATAAACTTTACACACAAGAAGATTAAATGGACCATCACACACAGCCCAAATATGTTATATTGTCATATAACAATATGTTTTATAAAAATATTATATATAATAAAATAGTAAAGGTTTTTTAAAAAAAATCTATGTAGAACAAATATGAGAGGTAGCTTGGTAACATGAACAAATTCCATGGATTTGTATTTTTTCTTTTCGATATTATTGAGGAAGAATTTGCACAAAGGAACTGCATTTTCTAAAAGTGTACAAGTCAGTAAGTCTTGATGTTATGTACACTGAGGAAATTACTGCTACCATTAAGATGCTGCACATTTCCATCATCTGAAAATATTGCTCATATTCTTATCTGTCCCTCTGCCTTTAGTTCTAGGCAACCACTAAACTATAGATCAATTTGTATTTCATGAAATAAATGGAATCATTTTATATGTATTGAATTGCTCTTGACTTTTCATTAGCCATAGTGAATTTGAGATTTATTCATGTTATTATGATTATTAGTAGTTTATTTCTATCTCTTGCTAAAAAGTATTCCATTATATGGACATTCCATATGTTGTTTATTTTTCCACCTATTGACAGACATTTGGGTCATTTTAGGTTTTGGCTTTTGGAAATAAAACTTTTATGAATATTTGAATATAGATCTTTGTGTAGATACTTGCTTTCATTATTAATATCAAAAAGTGAAATGGCAGAACCGACAGTTTTACAAAGATATACTATTTATATTCCCATTAGTGCCAGTTTTTCCACATTTGTACCTTCCTCAGTAATGTCACTCTTTTTAATCATTCCAGTGAATGTGTCATGATATCTTATGGTTATTTTAATTTTTATTTCCCTGACATTTCATGATGTTAACAACTTACTTGTTTGCATATTGGTTACTTCTTGTTTTCTCAAAATGGGTAGCAATTATTTATTATTTTATTTGTATTCTTTTTTTTTCTAAGATTTTATTTATCCATTTGACAGAGAGAAAGAGAGAGATCACAAGTAGGCAGAGAGGCAGGCAGAGAGAATGGAGGAAGCAAGCTCCCCGCCAAGCAGAGAGCCCAACATGGGCCTTGATCCCAGGACCCTGGGACGATGACCTGAGCCGAAGGCAGAGGGTTTAATCCACTGAGCCACCCAGGCGCCCTATTTGTATTCTTATTATTACAATGCCAAAATTCATTATGTATTGTACATTATAACTCATGATCAGATATATGTATTGCTACTATATCTCCTGTTGTTTTTTCTTTTTTAATTCTATCATTTAAAGAACAAGTGGTTTTCTGATCTAAAAAATACTTTTGTACCCTAAGATTCAAAGATATTTTATTTTAGGATTTCTTCTGCAAGCTTTATGTTTTAGTCTTTGAGTATGTGATCCATTTAAGTTTAATTTTGTTTATGATATGTGAAAAATATCCATATTCCCCTATCTTCCCTACAGTGTCATCCAGTTTTTATATCACTATCTATTTAAAAGAGTTTTCTTTCCCTTTTGTATTGCTTTTCCCTTTGTCAAAAATCAGTTGATCATAAATGTCCAGTTCTGTTTCTGGGCACTTTATCTTGTTTCATTAATCTAAATGTCAATCATTTTACCATCGCAACACTATCTTAATTACTCTGTAATTAATTATAGTAAACCTAGAAATCTTGTAGTACTAGTCCTCATTTGTCAGATGAACCCCATTTAGAATTTCACATTTTTCATAATAGTTCATTCCCATGATGGATAAGACATGGAGTCAGTTGCCTGCCCTTAGTTTTATCATTCTAGATTTTTTTTTTCTTTTTCATGTAGTTGGATTTTATGCAGACCGTGGACAGAAACAACTTCCACTCACTTGCACAAGTAGGTGCCCTATATTAATATACTCTTTGGTAGTCTACTCTCTTTTTTTTTTCAGTTGTTTTTTTTTCTAAACCACATTATTGAGATATGATTAACATACAAAATCTATGCATATATGATTAATACAACTTGATGAATTTGGAGATAAGTATGCAACATACCATCACTCCATTTATACCATAATAAATTTATTATTATTATAATTATTAGAACACTTAACTTGAGACATAACCTATTAGAAAATTTTAAAATATACAATACAGTGTTGTTAATTACAGGCATCATGCTGTATAATAGCTTTCCAGGACTTATGAAGCTTATATAATTGAAACTTAGCATCCTTTGATAATGCCTCCCTAATTATTCTTTCCCAAACCCCTGGTATCCACCATTCTACTCTCTGCTTCTATGAGTGCGACTATATTAGATTCCTTGTATAATTGATATCGCAGAGTATTTTCCTTCTATGTTTGGCTTCTAGTCTGGGGTAGAGCAATGAGTTGACCATACATCAACATTCTTAGCTACATTCCATTATTCTCTGGAATGACCAGAGTTGCTGTCTTCCAGCTCCATCAGTAAATGAGTTCTCTTTATCAAATGGTAAATTATGTAAGCAAGAGTTTGGCGAGCTCTGGTCCACAGACCTAGTGTAGTCCTCTGCATGTTTTGTTTGTTTTTTTTTTTTTTAATTATGTTTTGTTAGAGTATAGCCATGCCCATTCATTTATGAATTTTCTGTGGCTGCTTTAATGCTACAGTGATAAAGTTGAGTTGTTGTGAGAGACATCATATGTCCTGCAAAGCCTAAAGTATTTACTATCAGACTCTCTACAGAAAAAGAAAGAAAAAAAAATGGCATCCCCAAAGTAAAGAATCAAGGAGAGGGATGTCTGTGTTTAGGGAATGGGTCTGCTCTTGTAGCTAGCTGAGATTTCAGAGGTCAGGCTAAACTTTTGATTGGATATTGTTCTGGTTTACAGAAGAGCTTTCTAGAACTTATCCCACCTGGTAAGATTTTAGTTCAGAAAGAACCCGTTACAAGATAAAAATTTCTGGTCAAGTAATTCATTTTCAGTAGACCTCTATAACAAGCCAGTTGTTTTTCTTCAAAATACATACATTTTTCAATGGCTGGCAGAAAACTAGTGGTTCAGAAATTTTGTGCAGTGAATTTTGAGAGTTTCATTACTAGAGACTCCAGTAAATGTAAAATCAGTCGTAGACACTTGTAGTTCCAAAAGATACGAAGAAGATGGGTACAGAAATGTAAGGCTTAAAAAAAAAGAAAAGAAAAGAAAAAGAAATGTAAGGCTTGCCTTAAAGCTAATTGCAGGTTTCCTATTGTGGAGACCACTAACCACTTTCTGCAGCCTGCTTAGTAAGCTGCTATAAGGACTTTCATCTATATATGTGAGGTGTAGTCTTTTGAATATCAAATAAACTTATCAAGTTATATGAAAAATCAGGATACTCTAATCAGCATCTCAAAAAGAATAGGTTGGCTTTGTGAATAGCAAACCATAGGAATAGAGTCCTGGAATAGAGCTGAGAATTGGCAAAGGAGAATAGTGCTGTTTACAAAACAATCATGGTCCTTAAAAAAAAAAAAATGTCTTCTCAGATTTTAGGTTTTTAGTGTCTAAAAATCTTATTTCTTTTACTTCCTAATTTCTGAGGAATATCATTAAAGTAAGTTACTTAAATGGTATACTTGTCAGTTTCTTCTTGTAGTATTGTTTTTTGACCTTTATGAATTTGAGTCTGTGGTTTTTGATGAATATAAAAATTGATATATCACCGACAAAAAATTAACATGACAATAATTATCTTTTAACTTTCATAAGCTTTTTGCTATAGCATCCTTCAATATATGCCATATGATAAAAAAATAACCCTTTAAACATTTTTCATTTAAAGTGAAACATTCTTGATAGAGGGTTCTTTAGGGATATTATAAAAGTAAGAAGCTTTTTGCATTTTCTGGCATGGAGTGGGATCAGTGTTGTGGGTGTGAGAACATCATGATGCCTGATCATCTCACAGACCTGGAATGTGGTCTCAAGCCAGTCTCAGCCTAGTAATTAGCTTTCCTCTGCCCCTCTGACATAGAAATCATAAACAGAAAGCTGTCTAGTATCCCTAAGCAAGTTCCCATATGGCTTAAACTCAAGAGGTTTGACTTTTGTTTTTCCAACAGCTTCAGAGAAGCTATGGCCTGACCTGACTAACAAAATCCTCTTCTATCCAGTGACTAAACTACAACTTTTCCAGTGAATTAGGAATCCCTTCTAAGTGTCCTTCCTTGATTTTTTTCCTTTAGCCCTGGGAAAGCATACAGAGTTACCTTGGATTTTATGGTTATTTTTTATCATAGTTAATCATTATCTACATTAAATTTTATCATTTATCTTACTGTGTGGTTTCTGTTTCCTGATTGGACTCATACTGGTACAGAATTTGTATCAGGACTGGTCTTGGGAGAAAAACCCTAAAAATGGGACTTTGGTTAGGTTTGTTTTTGCCTGTTGGCTTGGGTGTATGTTGAATCTTCTGCTAATTAGAAATGAGACCATAGTAAATCATGGTGTGCAATGGAACCATAATTAATCAGGTTATCACCTCTGGTTGATTTTGATAAAATGACAATTGAATCACAAGCTGTTGGAGCTCAAGTGACTGCTGAACTTGATGATTGTGACAGTAATTATGACTATAAAGACCCCAGTGTGGCTTGTGTTGTTTGAGTGCATGAATGCTTACAGAGAAAAAAAAATGACAATCTCAGGTCTATTAACTCTCACCCCAAGTCATAGTTTGAGAATCAGACAGCTTTCATAATAGCCCTAAAACAGTCTCTTATCTCTTGTATCTGCAGGTTGGATACTGTTGGAAATAAAAATAATACTCAGTTGTGTGAGTGCTGAATTATAATGATAATTAAACTCAGAGTGTCACTGAGTTTTTCATGTGAAAATTAGGGTATTAGTTGGAAAATAAAGGTATCATGATATGTGAAGTGGGGACTCTGGTATTATTCAAATGAATCTTTATTTCATGGACTGAAACTTGCCTACAGAGGGGACATGTATTTAATGAGGCTGAGATGTCAAAGCTTACCTGGCATCATCAGGAATCCAAAAAATTAGTATCAAAAAGTTAGGTTTAGGCATTATAGGGATCCCTAAAGAAGAAAGAAAAGAGGGCAGAAAATTTATTTGAAGAAATAATAGCTAACAAATTCCCAGATCTGGAAAATGAAATAGAAATCCAGATCAAGGAGGCTCATAGAGCCTCCAAAAAAAATCTATTCAAGGGGATACACACCAAGACACATAGTAATAACAATGGCAAACTGTACTAATAAAGAGAGCATTTCAAAAGCAGCAAGAAGAAAGGAAATAGTTACATATAAGGGAAATCTCAAAGTAATACCAGCCGATTTTTCAGCAGAAATTCTACAGGTCAGAAGAGAGTAGTGTGGTATTTTCAAAGTACTGAAAGAAGAAAAAAAAGTATACAGCCAAGAATAGTCTATCCAGCAAAGTTGTCATTCAGAGTAGAAGTAAAGATAAAGAGTTTTCCAGAAATACAAAAGTTAAAGTCATTCATGTCTACTAAATCAGCTCTACAAGAAATGTTAAAGAGGACACTTTGAGTGGAAAGCAAAGACCATCATTATGAGTAAGAAAAATAGGAAGCACAAAAGCATTAAAAATAAATACACCTGTAAAATCAGTCAAGAATCTCACAAATAAAAGGATATAAAGGATGACAAGGTCTACCTATAAGGTGGGGTCAGGGAGAGGAGTAAAGAATGGGTTCAAACTTAAGCGACCATCAACTCAGTATAGACTGCCAAATGCAGTAGATGTTACATACAAACAAAATGTTCCAAAATCTTTGGGATGCAACAAAGTCTGTCCTATGGCAGAAGTTTGCAGCAATACAGGCCTACCTCAAGAAGTAAGAAAAATCTCAAATAGACAATCTAACCTTCCACCTAAAGGAACTATAAAAAGAAAAAACAAAACTTGTAACCAGTAGAAGAAAGAAAATAATAAAGTTGAGAGCAGAAATAAAAAGAAAGAGATAAAAAACCAACAACAACAATAGAACAGATCAATTAAACCAGAATCTGGTTCTTTGGAAAGATCAACAAATTAGATAAGCTTTATAAAGACTCATCCAAAGAAGGAGAAAGAAAGAGGGAGGACTCAAATAAATTACCAGAAATGAAAGAGGAGAAATAACTGACACCATAGAAATGCAAAGGATTATAAAACAATATCATGAAAAAATGTATGCCAACTAATTGGGCAATGTTGAAGAAATGAATAAATTCCTGCAGCATGTAACCTCCTAAAGGTGAAACAGCAAAAAATAGGAAATTTGAGTCTTCAATAAATGGTGCTGGGAAAATTGGACAGCTACATATAGAAGAATGAAACTAGACCATTCGCTTACACCACACACAAAGGCAAACTCGAAATGGATGAAAGACCTCAACGTGAGGCAAGAATCCATCAAATTCCTGGAAGAGAACATTGGCAGTAACCTCTTTGACATCAGCCACAGCAACTTCTTTCAAGACATGTCTCCAAAGGCAAAGGAGACAAAAGCAAAAATGAACTTCTGGGACTTCATCAAAATAAAAAGCTTCTGTACAGCAAAGGAAACAATCAACAAAACAAAGAGGCAACCCACAGAATGGGAGAAGATATTTGCAAATGACACTACAGACAAAGGGCTGGTATCCAAGATCTATAAAGAACTAC
This sequence comes from Spilogale gracilis, assembly GCA_004023965.1. NCBI lineage: Eukaryota > Metazoa > Chordata > Mammalia > Carnivora > Mephitidae > Spilogale > Spilogale gracilis. Next base: position 102,369 of record PITA01006215.1, read on the forward strand.
TCAAACTCAACACCCCAAAAGAAGATGAACACATCAAAAAATGGG
>PITA01006216.1:0-102214 GCA_004023965.1 Spilogale gracilis
CCAGGAAAATAGGTCATTTGTCAGCTGGTAGAGGTGAAGATCTACAGACGCCCCAGCCCAGCAGTCCGGTTCCTACACACGTGCTAGGCTCAGACACGTAGAAGAATGAGCAAGGTGTCTTTATCCTAATAGCCCTGAACTGGAAACAGCACACCATCTCTCAATATTCATAGCACACGTGCTCCACATGAAACTGAGCCATGCTGCACACTGGGGTGCTCAAGTCTGTAAGAACGAGTGAACCCCAGCTTGGTGCAAGAGCACAGTTATAAGTCACACACACAGTCAAGTGAGGCAAATCCTAAAAGAATGTGTACAGCATTATTTCACTTGTGACGTTCAGAGACAAGAAAAACTAAATCATGCTTTTTAGGGATGTGTAGAAAAGTGGCAAACATGAAATAAGCTATTAACAAATTCAGGATAAGGTTGCCCGGGGTCGGGGGTGGAGGAGAGGAGTGAGAACTGGCCTGGGTTCCAGAGTGGAAGGGGCTCTGGAGGTGCCATTCAGCGTTCTCCCTCTTAGGGGGTGGCAGCGAGGATGTTTGCCTTATAATTATTGATTAAACCGTTTGCTTACATTTCATATACTTCTCTGAGCATGTTCTATTTCACAACAAAAGTGTTAAAAAGACAAAAAGCAAGTGTAACAAAGGGATCTTCCAGCCTCTACATCTAGAAATGGCCTCTTCTCTTCCCCATCAGCTTCCTTTATTTCAGGGACCCGGAATGAAGCAGGCTCTTTGTCCGAGTCTCTGACCAGGCTCGTAAATCAATAAGCCCTTACTTACTGAGTTCTGCTATGAGCTTAATCTTGTACCAGATCCTGACGACAGTCAGGGTGGGACATGTTCTGCCGCTGAGAGGACAATTCATTGGAATAACGGTGGAAAACACGATAGCAGGTTATAGACCTGTAGTGCAGGGAAGTCCTTAGGAGAGGGTGCCCTGTGAAGGGGAGTAGGGAGCCGGGGAGGGTATTGGGATAAAGGAAAGGATGTTGTGAAAACACGGCGTATGAAGGAGGCCAAAGAGGCCTGCCTGCTGGCCCAGATACCCAGGTCCCCATGGGTGACTAGTGGAAGCCAAGCATTGTGGGATGGACAGGGCAGCTCAGGAGGGTTTAGAAGACCAAGAAAAGGCTTTCCCCTGACCCCACCTTGTTGCTAATCTCAGTCAATCAATAGATCATTAGTCTGCTGCCCTCAGACACATTAAAGTCTAAGCAGTCAGCAGAAGAGACTTGAACTAGGGAAGACCTGCAGAAAGTCTTGGAGAAACATAGATGAGTGAGTGTAAGAGAATTAACAAGACCGTGATCCTCATGGCCGGACTCCCTTGGAAAACAAGCCTCAGCTGCCCCAGGAAAGTCACTGATCCTAAGCCCACAAAGACTCACTGTGGAAAATAGCCCGACACTCCTCCAAAAAGTTGAACACAGGATTGCCGTGTGCTCCTGCCAGCCCGCGTCTGGGTACACCCCTACAAAACGGAAACTAGGGACCCAAGCAGGGACTCGTGGTCACGGGCATGTTATTTAAGTAGGCCGAGGTGGAAACAAGCCAAGTGTCCATCAGCAGACAAATGGATAAATAAAATGTGCTCTGTACATACAAGCAATATTTCCAGCCTCAGAAAGACCTAAGCGTAGGTACAGGCTATGGCATGACCCTTGAGGACACTCTCCTAAATGAGATAAGCCAGTCATGAAATGACAGCTCTTGCCTGAGTCCACTTTTCTGACGTACCTCAGGTCGGCAAACTCCTAGAGACTGAAAGTGGAGCGGTGGTTGCCTGGGCCTGGGGGAGGCCGGTGACCGGTGGCGGTGTTGTCCGGCATGACAAAAAGAGCTGTGGAAATAGCGGCGAAGCTTGTGCGACCTGGCGGGTGTACTTAATGTCACAGAGTTGTATATTTAAGGTGGTGAAATGAAAATTACCTTCCATGATGCTTTTTGGGATGTAGGAGCCCGCCCTAGCTGCTATTTGATAAAGAAAAGGAGTTTAAAAAACTAAAGATGCTGTAGTATGTTTACATATACACAATGGAAAATTTGCTCTCACACAGCTTGAGCAGAAAACCTATCCCCATGGCAACCAGATGCCACCGTTACCAGGCATTTCTGCCAGGTCATACCCCCCCATTCATCCGTCTGAGCTCCTCAGCCTCTGGGGGGGGGCGGGACACGTGGGCCCCAGATGCTCCCATGCCCTGTGGCCAACCCGTAGCCCTGGGACTGCTGGTTCAAGGTTCTGTGACCTATCTCACCTGAGGCAACAGGGGACTCTGCGGCAATGTGAGCCTGGGGCCGACTTTGGGATTCAGAGCACTGGGGGGAGTGGATGGAATTCAGAAGAGTTCTGTGCTGCTGTCCAGAAAATCTGTCCATGGTTACAACCACAAGAACCTCTGGTCCTGCTTTCGGTAGAAACTCAGGTGACAGCTAGACCCTTCCCGCCTTATTCCCTCCAGCACAGAGTTTCCATCATCTTCCCTTGTGACCTTTCAGAACGAAGACTTCCTTCAGTGCATTTTCAGTGCCATTTTCAGAGAGGGGTTTTGGGGTGGCTGACCTGCAATAAAGCCACTGCTCCCTCCCTTGGGGACCAGCTGGACGTCTCTCTCCCCTGCAGTCGCCCTCCCCTGCTGACACAAGGGAAGCCTTGCAGGGGGACAGGAGGCTTGGGTAGAAAAGAAAGCCCACATTTTTTTTGATGTTTCAGGCTTCCCGGCCCCTGGCTGACCACATCCTCTTCTCTCCTGCAATTTGGTTTATAATCAGCAGGTTCTGTTTTTAAATTCCAGGCCTGAAGTCTTTTCTTCTCCACAACATTATAGAAAACTGTGGGCACTCCAAGAGTTGATTCAGTATGTTTGTCCTTTGGATCGTATTCGATTGGGGGCCAGGCCTTTGGTACAAGGAAAACACACGTAAAAGCAAGCAACTAGCCGTGTTAGCGGACCACGTGAGTTTTCTGCCCTTCACCCCTTTTCCTTGCCTTTGAGCTGCTCTACGGCATGGGGGTAGCAGGACAGGCTTCCTGACTGAGTTTCTCTGCATCTTGAGCTGGTTGTCTGCTGGGCCGTCCCTCCAGCTTCTCAAAGACCACTGTCCTGCAATGCAGAGTCCTCTGACATTCGTTCCTGGTGAGAGATCCCTGGCTCCCTCTCAGAATGATTTTCCACCGAACACTTTGTCCCCTTCTATCATAAAGTTGGAAAAAGAAGAAAGAACAGTGGTTCACGGGGGTGTAGGCAAGAAAAAAAAAAAAAACTTTGGCATAATCCAAATTCAGCTCAGTAGATGTGGAGTGGGATGGACATTGTGGGATGAAAACCTCTGACTTCCCTCTGCAGAGAGACAACTATGTAATCCAAGAAGCAAGCTGTGATAGAGGGAGATCAGCCAGGGACAGGGTTGGGGGGCGGGGGGGAAGCACGGTCCAGGAGCCCAGACCCTAGCCCAAGTGTTGTTAGGTAAAGACTGGCTCGCCCCCCCTTTTTTTAAGATGATGAAGCTTCTTCCCTTCAGCAGCTCTGTTGTCTTGCTCCATCCAGCTAGAGCTATAAGGATTCAAGTCTGTCTTCAGATGTTTCCTCTTAATCACTATAATTAATATTAATGGTGATTAATTTTTAATGAGGACATATCAAGGAGCATGCTGGCAAAAATGTTCACTGGTAATTTGAATAACCTTGATTTTGTGAGGTCAATCACCCTCTTTGCTTGGCCACCTGTTTGATAGACAATGCCCTGGATCCTGGAATTCTCTGATAATTAGTTTCTTCTCCCAGATCTGGGACAAAAGCAGGGTTTTTCCAGAGAGGAAATAGCAAGGAAGGGAGGCTTCCCGACTGATGTCCCTTCACAGCCCTGCCAGAGTTGGGAGGAGACAAGCCGGGGATTTCCTCTGCTCTTTAGGGGACACCAGCAGGATCAGGAACTGTTCTCTGGCAAGCATTCACTGAGGCTTGTGCTAGGCCGCGGACACCTGCTGCGGTGGCTCTGGGAATCCAAGGCTGGAGGGTGCCCTGGCACCTCCCACTCTGACAAAGGGACAGGATGCCCTGCACACAGACCAGTGGATTCCAGGAAACCTTCCTTCATTGATCATGTAGAAACCACTCATGATGTGGAAACTCCCTCCCCGGGGCAGCTGGTCCAGCGTGGAGGCTCTGAGGGTGGGGTGGACACTTCCAGGAGGGGGAAGCCCAGGTGCCTCTCACTCACCATTAGCTTCAGGGTTATACTTCATATACTTAGTGCTCCTTAATTTCTCTTAAGTCATTCGTGCCCAAATCAATGTTTTAAAAGCTGATATTAAGGGGGCAAATGATCTTAGAGGAGTTAGTAAGTTTGCAGAAAAACCAAGGTTTCCTATGCACAAGTTCCTTGTTTGTTTAATAGCCTAAAGTTTTATTTTTTTATGCAAAATTTTTGGAAATGTTCTTATTCTCACATGATTGCAATCGTCATGAAGGTGGAACTGGTAAATAGGATTTCCCGAACTTACTTGACTACAGCAGAGCCCTGGGCTCTTAAAATCTCTTTTGAGCTTCCTGAGATTATCTGCCTGCATGCAGCTAAAGCAAAACCAAGTTCACTAGAACTCAAGGTAGCAGCAGAGCAGCTCAGTGGTAGTAGGCTCATGGAGCTGGGGAGTCAGAGGAGGCTTTTGTAGGGCCTGGGTGTTCTGGATTCAGTGGTTACCATGTGTCTTTCAAGGTGGGAGAGATATGGTAGTATAAGGCTGGTGAACACAGCAAGGATCTTATGGGGGTCTTGATGGGTAAACTGCTGTTCCATTAGCCAGCTGTTTGCCCAAGTGATCAGTCCTTGGTCTCAGGCTAATTGATATGCAGAAACTTCTGGAGCAAGCAGTCTCCACTTCCTTGGGCAGAGGTCTCCTGGAACAAACAGCTGAGCTGTGTTGACACAAGTGGTTCCAACTCTCACACCTCCTGGCTGAGTTAGGCTGGAGGGTTGTGTCCAAGTTCTCAGAACAATTTCAATTTCTTACATTTTGTGCAAGGCTAGTCTCATCAGGTGTAGGTCAAGAAATCGAAATCCTTGAAGTGATTCAACACAGTTCATGTTAGAGCCCATTTTCTTTTTCTGCCTTGAAATCTAATTTAGGTTAAGTTTGCAATCTAGAATGAAGTCTGAGTAGTCAAAGGAAGTATTGAGGACACAGGCGTAGCTCATGAACAAGAAGGGTGGGACTCTGAAGGGAGGCAGTTGTAGCCCACTACGGACTGTGTTTTCTCTTTTTCTTGTTTTTTTTTTTTTGTTTTGTTTTTTTTAAGATTTTATTTATTTGACAGAGAGAAACACAGCCAGAGAGGGAACACAAGCAGGGGGAGTGAGAGGGAGAAGCAGGTTTCCCGCCGAACAGGGAGCCTGATGTGGGGCTCGATCCCGGGCCTCCGGGATCATGACCTGAGCTGAAGGCAGTCACTTAACCAACTGAGCCACCCAGGCGCCCCTCTTTTTCTTGTGTTCTTGATGCTCTGCATGTGCAGGGTTTGAATCTGGGAAGACTGCCCCTCTCAGGGGTAGCTAGCTAATCCCTGGAGGCAAAGGACTCACCTGCAGGTGCACCTGCACCATATACTAACCAACCAGCCTGAGGAGCCCACGTTTCCAACAGTCTGCTTTCTCCAACTCTCACATACCATGCCCACATCCCCCTGCTGCTGTCACCCCAGGGCCTGGTCCCAGACAACTAGGGACCATCCCCAGAGTCCAGAGCCTGCTGAAATTCTTCCAACTATCCAATACCAAACCGACTCAGGGAGCCTGCCCTGTCTCCCTGTTCCTTCCCAGGAGAACCCCTTCCAGGCCTTGCTCTGCCCTCTCCCCCTCCGCCTGACTGATTCATCCCCGTGTGGTCCTGCCTCCTGTTTCTGCAGGTCTGGGAGTATCACCTTCCTACTTCCTGATGTTCTGCCCATGTCTGCGAGTCTCACATACCTGATTAAAACAAGCCCCGGGAACGTTTGAACTCGCAGACGGAAAATGGAGCTGAGCTCCTTTAGCACAGCGGGACACAGGGGAGTCACCTAGGGAGCCACCTTCCTGGGCCTTGCCCTCAGAGTGTTTGGTTTAATTGGCTGGCCTCGGGGCCTCTGGTGAACATCGAGGGCAGCCAGGGCCAAGAAAGACTGAGCCAGTGGTTCCCAAAGAAGTGTTCCCAGAAGCCAGCATCACCTGGGAGCTTGTTAGAAATGCAAACGCTGGGGTCGCACCCCAGCTGTCCTAACTCAGATAGTGCAGGCGGGGCCTTGATCAGGTTCTCCCGGTGATCCTGAAAGAGGCTCAGGTTTGAAAATGGTACCGGCAGCTGGTGAGGCCAGGGCGAGGGAGAGGGGCAGGCCAACCGTGGGCCCTCCTGTTAGGATGCCACTCGATGCTGGCACTGCGTGGCGTCTCTTCCTCAAATCTGCCGCAGCCCAGAGACTGTGGTAAGTTGTATCTCCATTTACACTTGTCCTGGGTATTTTTTTATTTTCCTTTTTATTTTTGTTTTTGATCATCTATCCCCAGTTGTACAGTAGTGTGCTATTTAATCTCTACATATTGGTGAATTTTCTAGTTTTCTTGTAGTTGATTTCTGGTTTTATGCCATCGGGGTCAGAAGAGAGGCTTGATAGGGTTTCAGTCTTCTTAAGTTTATTAAGAGTTGTTTTGTGGCCTGATGTGTAATCCTTCCCAGAGAGGGTTCCATCGTGCTTGAGAAGAAGGTATATGCCATTGCTTTGGGGTAAGGTGTTTTATGTGTCTGTTAAGTCCCTCTGATTATATATCGTGTAAGGCTAATGTTTCCTTATTGATTTGTGGTCTGGATGCTGAATCCATCGGTGAAGGTGGGCTATTAAAGTCCCCCAGGGTTACTGTGCTGCTCTTTCTCCCTTTAGCTCTGTTAATATTTGCTTTATATATTTAGGTGTTCCAATGCTGCATGCATAAATATTTACAAATGTTATATCCTCTTGTTGGATTAACCCCTTTATCATTATGCGATGTCCTTCTTTGTCTCTTGTCTGCTTGAAAGTCTATTTTGTTTCATGTAAAATATAGCTGCCCCAGCTTTCTCTGTGCTTCCATCTGCATAGAGTATCTTTTTCCATCCCTTCATTTCCAGTCTGTGTGTGTCCTTACATCTTAGGGGAGTCTCTTGTAGGCCGCGTAGAGACAGCTCTTGTTTTTTTATCTGTTCAGCCACTCTGTGTCTTTTGATTGGAGCATGTAGTCCATTTACATTTAAAGTAATTGTTGATAGGTTTGTAGTTATTGCCATTTTGTTAATTGCGTTGTTTTTTAATTCCTCTCTGTTCCTTTCTGTGCTCTCTCCTTTATGATTTGATGACTTTCATCGTAGTCTGCTTAGACTCCTTTATCTTTTGTGGGTATACTATGGGTTTTTGTTTTGTGGTTACCCTGAGCTCCCATAAAACAACTTATATTTGTAATAGCCTGTTTAAAGATGGTAATGACTTGATTTGAACGCACTCCAAAACTCTACATTTTTACTCCTCCTTCCTCCACATTTTGATGTCACAGTGTTCCTAGGATCTGGGAACAGAGAGCCGATGTGTTTGAACTTAACCTTTGGATGTTTGAATCATCTCTTCGCATAGTTTGGATATAACTTTTAAAAAGAAACAAATTATTGCTCAATATTATGAATTTTCTTTGACAAAAACAAAAACTGGCTTAGGAAAATGTCCACTCATAGGAAGAGACATCCAAAGGATCAGCCCAGGCCTTGATTTTATTTTATTTTTTTAATTTTTGCATGGACAAGCTTTGGCTCATGCCCAAGTTGTGCTTCCAGACACCCTCAAAGGAAACTTACTGGTCTAAGATTGGCCCAATGAAAACCAAAAAAATTTTTTTTAAGATTTTATTTATTTAACAGAGAGAAACACAGCCAGAGAAGGAACACAAGCAGGGGGAGTGAGAGAGGGAGAAGCAGGCTTCCCACTGAGCAGGGAGCCTGATGTGGGGCTCGATCCCGGGTCTCCGGGATCATGACCTGAGCCAAAGGCAGCTACCCAACCAACTGAGCCACCCAGGCGCCCCGAAAACCAAAATATTTTTATGTTTTTAGAACATTCCAAGCTTACAACATTTTACCTCTAGAAGATCCTTTTTGCCAGTTTCGTTCAGCAAATCATTTTGATCTTTAAACATCACCTCCTCTGTTTTTTTGTGATACCATAGTGATGTGGGCAGCAAAGTAGTTGTTTCAGAGCTAGAAAAACCATTCCTAGGACTTGTTGCTCGCCTGCTAATGTTACCTGCTCCGGTAATAATTGTGACTGTATGCAAACCACAGTAAATCCCCAACACTTCTGGGTGCTCCCAAGAGCACCACGAGGCCAGCAACATGGCGCTCATACTGCTCGTGGTGTTTTATGCTATTGGGTGGAGTAAACAAAAAAGGAAGACATTGCCATTGTGAAATAGATTATGACCAAAAGATTATTAAAATAACTGTTTAGCAGAGAAATGACGTGACTCATCAATCAGTTTTCCTTCCGCTATTTGGTGATGAATGAATCATAATTTTTAGCTTAATTTTTCCTTGATTTTTGGTTCCAATATGTGAAATATCAATTGATGTGAGATCCTGTGTGAGATGCAAAACTAGTGAAATAATTTTACTTTTTAAGTATTTGCTGAGAGGCCCTGATGACTTTAATAAGGTAGGAGAATGTGTTGAAACAAATGTTTGGAACTATGATAAAAGTATTACTATAGCCTTTATTAATAAAATTGCCAGTTGGTCTTAAGTGGGAGTTGGTGTACACATATGACCTAATGCCTTGACTGGACAGAACCAAGGGAAAGAGCAACTTTCAGTTTTTTCCCCATTCACTACAATTCAGTAAGTGTGGGAGATTATCAGTCTGTTTTAGATGAATGGTGACTCTGAGCTGTCAGGTTGAGACCATCTCATGTTCTAGAATGACCACCAACAAGGCATGGAACGGGCCAAAATGAATGCAAAGGACTGCCAGCAATGCAATGAAGACAGGGACAAGTGGACCCATAGCAGAGGACAGGATGGGACCCTTCGTGCTCTGTCATCCCATTCCAGAAAGCACACTTGCCCACACCTTACGCTCTTGATGTTTCTAAATAAGCTCGTACTAAGTATGTGTGAAGTCATTTTCATATGTTCTTTTCTTATTGGCCAAGTGAATGTTTACAGTCAACTTGAAAGCACTGATGCAACTGTAGGGGTGTGGCTTGTGAACCCCCCACTTCCCCCAAAAAGGCAAATATATCCCTGCTGTCTTGTTTTAGCTTTCTATTGATGTCTAGTGCTGAGGCCCATAGGAAATAAGACACTCAGTGAGAAAGGACAAAATCCAAGACTAACTAGGCCACGTTGACCCATTAAGTTCCTTGAGAACGGGAAACTGACCTTGTTCCCAGGCCGAGCACAGTGCCTGGCCCACCGGGAGCAGACAGGAAATGGGAGTGGAATGAGGAGGCGAGATATGCCAGGGGACGCAGGGCTGGGCTGCATTTGGACAGACAGTGCAAGTAAAAGCTAGATCTCTAAAACTTAGAGAAGCTGACAGATCCTGATGATGTCATCTCCTTAGCCTTTTCCTACATTCGATCACACTATGAGCCAATCAAGGGTCAAAGCGGCCCAGATGTTCCGTGGGAGTGTGAGATGTGATGATGAGGTGTATGTGAAGGTCACGGTCACTTCAGCTCATACAAGGCCATGCTGTTCACTTAACATGAGTGTGGGTTCCACGCAGTTACAGGCAGATCGGGTTACAAAGACCCTGAAAGAGTTCGATACGAAGTGACCCTCCCAGTGAGGAACACGTATTATTGGGAGAAGAATTTTGGGTATCCTGTTTTTCCAATGTGCCTTTAAAAACAAAACAAAACAAAACCCAAAAGCCCTTTTTGCTTTTTTAAAATGGAATTACCAGTAAGTTAACCAGCTCTGGGGTTATAAACTCTAAAATATTTTGTTGAAAATGAATAGTGTTGGAACCCTGAACCTAATTTATTCATAGGCACTCCATTTGAGCTCATCAAGTACCCAGAGACATTTTGATAAATGTCCGTTTTTCCACTTACAAACATTTTAAATATCAATTTAGTGAAGAATGACTTCCTTTGACCAGCTGGTATGACTAACTGGCATTAAAAACTAACAGAAAATGCAGAGAAGGGAGATTGATTTCTCAATAATTTCTCTAAGACTATATATAGAAAATTGAGAAATGGACCCGCCATTCAGGGCAGAGTACATAGAGTGCTTGCCAAATTGGTAGATGATCACGGGGAGGTTTATGGGTCCCTCCTTCACTCCTGCAGTGGAAATCAATAGAAATTTTTGCCTCATCATAAAAGGTCATGATTTAAGAAATCTACCATCAGTCACAGAAAGCTATGTGTAAAACCTTCTGGTAATTACTAAGTGCCTCATGAGCCAACAGGGGATTGTTTCTTCATTCCAAGGAGTGTGAATCCCATGGTCCAAGAATGCTCACAGATGATGTAGCTGTAATTTGAATCTGCACATCCTGAGGGGATGAACTACACATCCGGGGCTTGAAAAACATACCAACTGTGCTTGTTCCCAGAGCTGGTAAACAAGGCTCTTGTCTGAAGGCTTGGAGGTTTATCCAAACATCTGAGTGTTTATTACGATCAGGCATTGCTTCTGCTGCAGGTATCTCTAATTCTAGTAAGTGCCTCCCCAATCCCTCTGCACACACATGGGAGCTGTTCCCTTCAGGTGCACGTCTCATCTGCTGTCTTTGGTCTGACATTGAAATGGGACTGATTCATCAGGTGACTTGGAGCCTCACAGTCATATTCAGACTTGACACTGAACGTCTGTGCAGTCCTGCTGGGGGAAGGCGGCGGTGTTACCTCGGCACCACTGAGTGTACGTCTACATCCGTGGAAGACAGAAGTGATTTAAGTGGCATTGTTTGTGTGTATCATTCTGTGGCCTTTTAAAACGTGTTTGAGACCTCTTGAAGGAAGGTGCAGTGTTAAATATTGCGCTACCTGGGTTTTCCTGGGTAACTTTATGGAATGTTTCAAGTTTCAGTAAATCAGAACAATAGTAAATGAATTTTCCCTTAGAAAAGAAAAAGTGCCTCCTTGAATGTCAGCCATACCTGCTCCTTTTAGGAAAAAAACAGGGTGATTATATTCTAATAAAGCATATTTCTTCACAACTGGATTTCTCCTTTAAAAGGACTTTGTACAAAATGAACACTGGCCATGAACACATCGCAGCTCAGTAGCCTTACCTGACCCGGGACACATTTATGTAATCAGATTTCTCTGACAAATGTATTTCCTGAGTCAAGAGCATGGACTTATGTGTTTAATGCCTTTTAGTGGCCTCCATTTTAAAGGAAGTTTCCATGTCAAACAAAACAAATCTCTGTACCCTCTTAATCCATGTAGTGGATGTTCAGTGAGATGACATTTTCCTTTGGGAGACTGTGGTTGAGAAGGCTGCGGCGAGCGACTAACTCTTGAGCAACAGCATTTTCCTGAACACATTCATTAGTAGTTCTACTATCAACCTCCTACTAGAGCCCAGGGGCAAAAATAGGAAAAAGTCCTCATTTCTGTCAGCTACCATTATCTTTGAGATAGTCTTCATGGTATCATGGGTTGAAATGGCAAAAACACAAAGATGTGCCTTCCTTTTTTTTTTTTTTTTTTTCCTTTAACTTTTTAAAGCAGGATAGAACTTGAGTTCTGGAAGGCTGCTCATGTGACAGACCCTGGGGGGGGGGTCCTTATGCAAAGGCACAGGGGTGGCTACGGACAGCATCAGGCCCACGCCGGGTGTCCTGGCCTCTAGAAGCACGAGGCCCGGCTCCCCTCCGGCCGGCCCGGCAGCCCCACTACAGGTGAGCGCCAGCGTTTCCGGCAAATCAAATGTTGAAGAAGTCACTGTTCTTAGTTTCTCTTCTTCCAATGGCTCGAGACGGAACAACTGCCGGCCCCCACAGCCCTCACCCAAAGTTGAGAAAATAATCTAGCTTTCTGCTGAAGCATGCCAGAAGAAAAATCCAATGAATGGGTATTTTAATTCTAAGCAGCTTTTTGCTTTACGAACTCAACACAAAACCTTATTCAGTATTAGATAAATGGTGAAATGTATTTTCCCAAATATTCTCAATAACGGGGGAAAAAGTAAGCTATCAATATTTTTGATTTCTAAAAGCCAAATTTAATAAATTAATAAATTCATGCCCGGTAAAAAACACAAAATTGCAACTAAAAACCAATCATAAGAGAAAATGTTCCGCATTGTACTTTTTTATTGGTGGATAATTTACTAAAGTAACAAATCTGAAAACACATTTTGCTTTTGCTGGAAAGAAAGGACTAGGTTAGTGAAGAACTAAGAGAAACCAGAAGTGAAGCGTCTGAGAAATGTCGGCGTACGTTCTAGTTTATGGCAACGCGGCAGCCGGAGGGGCTGGCTCGTCCCTTCGTGTGCGTGCTTAGAGAAGCGTCAGGAACCAAGGACATAGAACCCAAAAGCGAAGTCACGACAGATTGAGTCTGCGAAACATGCTGAGTTACAACCACAGGCTACCCGGGACAGAGAGGCGGTGCAGGCTTGTTGTCTCCTTTGTGTGGGGTTCCCTTGCCAGAGAGGGGGCTAATCATGCAATAGCTTGAGTTTCTCTTAACATGATAAACACCCAGGGTTACTAGAGCTGGAGCGCATGTGTTCACGGTTTACAAGGACAGCAGAGCGGTGCTAAGGAAACAATGGAAAGTTCCTTCATTTTAATCTGGCTATCTGCCCAAACTTCTAACCAAGAAATGATTCAGCTATAAGAGCCAATTAAATTACTATAAAACATTCCTTCATCTGTAAAACATGTTTTTCGCCTGCGAACTAAAACTTAAAATAAAATGTCTTCATTTTTGATCAGCAGCTCCACCACCAGTCTCTGGTACCGTATGTCGTTCAAGGCGGCCATGGCGTCTAGCTCTGGCGATCTCATCAGGGTCGGGCCGAACACGATGCCAAGGTTCTCGGCGTTCATGAGGTTCTCCTTCTCGTGGAGGGTCACTCTGAAAAACAGAAGCAAGAGGGGTGCGCCTTTGCATTAGCCCCGGCGCTCTGCACGGTGCTCAAGCACGAGAACAAAAACCAGGTTCACAGTCAAGGTTCCTGCCCACTTACCAACTCTTCGGCTACGTTCTTTCTCTGTCCCCCCTCTTCATTTCAAAGTAAGTTATATCAATAAATTAAACATCTGGTGATCACCGAAGCTCCCGCCAGAGCTCACTGCTGGACTGGGGGGGTGGTGTCTGCCTGTAGTGGGTGGACAAGGGGCTCGGTCATCTCGATTATTCCATCAGCCCTCCTGCCACTTGGCTGTCTGGCTCCCTGGATTTTCACAGGAGATCCGGGGAGGGTGGTGGCAATGGCACAGAGAGATGGCTGCGGGCATGTGACCTGGTCGGGGAGGCTGAATGTTTGTGTTTGGGCTCCTGCTCCAGCAAAGGTCCAGACTAGGACTTGAGAGCTGTTCCTTTGCTTTAGCACAAACGACTTAATTGCATCCATACAGGAAACAAACTTGAATTTGCAAGTGAAGTTGTAAGCATATTAAACACAAGTTTTAGCTCATACTGCCTTTAAGGAGGGAAACCATGTAAATGTTAAATGTGCCATCAGTTAAATATTCATTTCTGGGTAGCTCTTGCCGAGAGGCATACAAAATGGATGTCAAGTTCTGTCTTTTTTGTTTCTAATTGGCTTTATATTTTGAAACTCTAAAACCACTACAACTTGATCACATAATTTAAAACAGTTTGCTTCAACTGGTAGAGGGCAAGAGTGACCCAGCAGGGAAATGAAGTTATACCACCATCAATCTACTTAAAACATGAAACCAAAAGTAATCGAAATATTTTATTTTCTATTCTTCCCTCTACCCCTTATTTTTACTCCTTTTTTTTTTTTTTTTTTTTTTTAAATAACCATTTGCCATGTGGAAGGCCATGCAATCATCTAAACTCCTGTCACAGAGTGTCAAGTGCCTATTTTGGAGCAAGAAGTAAGAAAAGTGAGCCTTCCGGGGCTTTGCTCTTTCCTATGCTAATGCTCATGTCCCTACAGCTACCACCTTTTCTCTTGCCACAAGTCAGTTTCTGTCCTTGGCAGAACATCGTGCATCTCAGGTGTCTGCGCAGAGACTGGAGCGGCAGGCACATCCACGGCCGAGGCCTGACTGTGGTCAGCACTGGAGCACAGACTATTTTTAGCCTTCCTTCTCAGCCTGTGCATTTATTTATTTATCCCCTCAATAATTTGTCCTTTCTTTCACCTCTGCTTTCATTTGATACTTAAAATTGGGCTGCAGTGCACGTAGAAGCTTCCTCTTTAGGTGTAACTTGCCTCTTTAGATGGGCCATGAGGTACCGCAGGGTCTCGCAGTGAGCGGGGGGCAGCAACTTCAGGGCCTCGTGCAGGGTTTCCAGTTGCTCATCAGGATCCATAATTTCTAAAACAGCAAGTTGAACACCAAGGAGAACTTTACCAACTTGTATACATGCTTCACCGAATTCTGTTCTTGTGGTGATCATCTAGGGCCAGTCAGAAATGTTTTCTCACAGATCTTGCCCCCAACGATGGAAATATTGTTAAGGTTCAAGTCTCCAATTTCTACAAGGCTTAGTTTCAATGCAGCAATCCCATTTACTTGGACTTTTGGGGATGGCCCCCACTTGCTTCATCTGAGCACCTGGGAGTCTGGTCACTGTGGACCTTGCACACTGGGTAGAAAGGTTTTCACCCCGATGAGTTACACATACACACAGATTAAAAACTGAGACACTCAAGTGAGGTGATCTTACAACATTACAGGCATACTTAAGGGATGTTAATTCGCTCCAGGTATTTTGAACATCCCAATTTAGGGACAGTATACAGGCTCCCCCCAGGGCAACCCTTGCCAGAGTCTTCCCTGATCTTCATGCTCTTTCCTCTGTAAACCAAGAAAGGTATCATCTAGTATTTACTTCCTTGGTTTTGTTTTGTTTTTAAGATTTTATTTATTTATTTGACAGAGAGAGAGATCACAAGTAGGCAGAGAGGCAGGCAGAGAGAGAGGAGGAAGCAGGCTCCCTGCTGAGCAGAGAGCCTGATGCGGGCCTCGATCCCAGGACCCTGAGATCATGACCTGAGACGAAGGCAGAGGCTTAACCCTCTAAGCTACCCAGGTGCCCTACTTCTTTGGTTTTAATTTACTTTTTGTTATATAAAAAAGTCACATGTACCCTCAGAGCACAAAAATATGCTACTGCTTAGGACATTCCGGAGAATGCAATGACCCTCTGAAGGCAATTCTAAACACTCGGAGTGTCACTGAAATAAATGGGGGCTCTTCTGAAGGTAGAAAGTTCAAAGAGAACCATCTTCATTTAGACATTTTCATTCTGCTGTGTTGACCAAAACCCCAGAACGCTCCTTTGAGGTCACAGATTACATTTAGTTCATCAATTATTTCCATAATCAGAAACAGCAGACATCTTTGGGATGTTGTGCTCTCAAGAAGGGCACCCTTGCACACTCCTGCTTCTCCTCAGATGTCAGGAAGATAGGGGCCTTTACGTGTTGGGTTGCAGGGCAGTTACAAGGGGACCCCAAAGTGCTGAGTCTTAATCAGGAGAGTAGCCTTGAAATGCTGGAAGGCCACAGCTGACCACAATGTGGCATTCAAGCCACGAGCCTAAGAATCCGGTTCTCTAACATCTGAGACAAACTGACTCCATGGCAATGTATCAGAGTCGGGTTAAAATTGATAGAAAAATGAATGTGAGTGTTCCTAGCACTGGCAGCACAGATCTGATTGTCAGAATGTGAAGACTGAAGCTTTTTAATTCAAAGAAACTTTGGGGGGCGCCTGGGTGGCTCAGTGGGTTAAGCGGCTGCCTTTGGCTCAGGTCATGATCCCAGGGTCCTGGGATTGAGTCCCGCATCGGGCTCCCTGCTCAGGGGGAGCCTGCTTCTCCTTCTCCTTCCTGTCCATACTCTCTCACAATCTTGGTCTCTCTCAAATAAATAAATATTAAATTAAAAGAACAAAGAAAGACACTTTGGCCATTAGAATTTCTGCCCAGAGCTTACTCGGGTTTCTGGTTTGTTTTTCAGTAGTAAAGGATGTATTATTTGCCATGATGATTGATTCATGGTCTTTGAAACTTCGGATCTTTAAAGAATGTCCATTCATAATAGCAATACTATTTTGGATACTCAAATTCAATCATTTAATTTCTAGAATTAAGAAAATTCCATTTACTATAGAAAACTGTTACTCAGTCTTATAATTTTTACCACAGGACTAATTAACTTGAAACATTGTTTTGGAAATTGAAAAAAACAGGATAACATAGTTTCCTTTTATTTTCACATCTGATCTTTGCAGAGAGAATCTTGAGATGGGGTGAAATTAGGGATGGTGTTGGTGGGCTAGCAAGTAAAACTCCCTGCTCATAGAGAGCTTATTTTCTCTCTTGAAGGGTGACTGACAGTAAATAATGAACGTGGACCTTCCAGTTTGTGTTATATTAGAATGAGGACAGTGCTATGGAAAAAAACAGGGTAAGGAACACTGCAAGTGCTGGGGGGACAATTTTAAATGCAGTGGTCAGCATAGACCTCAGGGAGAAAGCATCTTGAGCAAAGACTCTGAGGGCATGGGGGAATGAATCACATGGAGGTCTAGGGGAAGGGCTTCCAAGCGGAGGAGCTGCCGTGCAAGGATCCTGAGGGGCGAGTACGCCTGTGATGTCTGAGGACAGTGAGAAGCCAGATGTGGCTGCACTGGGGGAGCAGAGGGGCAGGGAGGGGAGTGAGGTCAGAAAGGCAACGGGACGCTGTCATGTCAGGTGCCGTAGGCAATTCCAGGGACTTAGCGTTACTGAGAGACATGGGAAGATGCTGAACAGGGACATGATCTGACAGATGTTGCTCCCAGTACCTCCCCTCTGCCTGCCCTCTGGGGACTATGGAAAGGCCAGAGTAAAAACAGACCATTCTAGTAACTACTACCAAAATCCGGGTGGGGGGGGCACCTGGGTTAAGCATCGGACTCTTGGTTTCAGTTCAGGTCATGATCTTGGGGTCATGGGATCGAGCCCCACAATGGGCTCTGTGCTCAGCGGGGAATCTGCTTCAGGTTCTCTCTTTCTCCCTCTGCCCCTCCAGACTAGTACATGCTCTCTTGCTCTTTCTCAAATACAAAAATCTTGGGGTGGGGGAAGTCCAGGTGAGGAATGACTAGTTCAGGTGGGGCAGTGATGGTCATGAGAAAGTGCTGGATTCTGGGTATATTTTAGAGGTAGAGTCCATGGGATTTCCTAATAAGGAATGTATGAGAAGGAGAAGAATCAAGGATGAGCTAAGTTTTGGGCGTAGGCAACTGGGAGGATGGAGCCTCCATTCAGATTACAGGTGGAAGAGGTTTCATGGCAAAGATCAGGGTTCTATTCAAGGTGTCTTTCTGATACCCAAATGATCATGCTCGTGGTGGCTGAATCTGGTGCCCAGGGAGAGGTCCAGCCTGTGGAGAGAAATTGGAGGGTGTACGATAAACTGCATTTGGATATTCTGACATCAAACTGACAAAGATTCTTCCCTGGAATTAATTTTTCTCTATATTTTTCCTATTTAAAGAGCTATTACTCATAGTTTTTTCAGAGAACACAAATCTTTTGCCCTAAGAAGAGCCCAGCATAATTTAAGAGAAAGACAAAATGGAATGTATTTAGAGATGAACAACCACCATCAGTTGTTTCAAGCGTGTGGAAGCCTCGCCTGCGGAAGAGGTGCTATCAGCGCACTGCCGGCGGGAGGGAGCCGAGGGCAGGCGCCTCTGTTGTGCACGAGAGGCTATGGCCCTCCGTCTGTCCACCAGCAGCTGCCTACCGAGAGAAGCGGCGCTCTGGCAGTTACTGGGTCTTTAAAAAGGAATGTTGTAGAAGGAACTCTTGTTAACATGACCCTTTAGAAGATCTAAGAACTCTAAGTCTATGGTTCTCAATATAAAATTATGTTTGTGTTCAACGAGTATTTATTGAGCACCTATTATATTATGTAAGTGAGGGGTTGTAGGAAAATAAACACGAGTGACAGAACTCCGGCTTGTAAAGGGGTCAGTCCAATAAGGAAGACAAGACATGAAGGCAACCTCCAGCGTGAAGGAGGGAGGCCGTCACAGAGGTCCAGAGGAGAGGAAGAGATGGCATTCGAGGAAGGTCTGGAAGGATGTGCAAATGTGGACATGGTGCGGGCAGGAAATGAGCGCTAGACCCTGTATCTAGTTAAAAGTTCTTTTGAAAGTATGTGCTGCCGATTCTTTTAGAGAGAAATTCAAATAGAAGAAGAAAAAAAGACTTAGCCAAGCATAAGGGGTGCCTCAGTGGCAGAGTTGAGGGAAAAACTCCGCAAGTTCCCATCCCAGGCTTCCCTTCAGGACATTCTAAGTTGCTCGGGACGAAGAACCCTGGGTTTTATTTCTGAGTTTATCTGACTCACTCAGGGTAACACACTGAGTCATATTTTCTAAGATCTTCTGAGAACAGAGCTTGTCGAGTCCTTGGCCAGAAAAAGATTTCCATATTCAGTCCTGGCAGCGCCGCTGTCGTGGTCCAAAGCGCCCGGGTGCTGGCATACACAGCGGACCTGCGAGAGGCACCTGTCTTCCAGGCCTTTGCACCTGGTGGGGCTAGGGGGCGGGGGAAGGGGTACAGCAATTTCTTTGCACCTGGTGAAGGGTGGGCAGCAAGGAAAAAGGGTTCGGTAATCTAAGACTTCCAGGTGGTTCAAGGCAGTTTCCACGCTGGAGGGGATGACGAGGACCTTCAAGCCCTTAGATGAGATGCCCTGACCTCCACCACTCATTTGTCCGTTTTTCATTTCCTGTAGCCACTCCCCCTCAGCTCCCAGGCTGTGCATGTCGGAGGGAGGCTGCTGCAGCAGAGCTCAGACAGCTTTTGCAGGAGAAAGCTTTAATGTGAACTCTGTTTCTGTTGGCAAGAAATGCTAGTGAATGCCAGAGAAACCGAGCCTTAAAGAAGAGGGCCCCCCATTTCCTAGGGGCTAATAGAAAGGTTCAAGAGCCCCTGCATCAGGAAGGGTCAGCTAGTCCTGACCATCCTTTGGGAGGACTTCCTGCACTCCTGCCTTCCCCCCGTGGGTAGGCCTTCTGTTCCACCAGGGAGCCAGGCAAGGGCTGGAACATTAGACAGGTGTGAGTCAGAATGCCAGGGCCACCTCCTCCAGCGACAGGACCTTGGACCATCTGCTTACACCCTGTAACATCTGCTTCCTAAAACACTATCCTGATGGAACACCCAGTTGCCTCAGTTGGAAGAGCATGCAACTCTTGATCTCAGGATCATGAGTTCGAGCCTCATTGGGTGTAGATTACTAAACTAAAATGGAAAAAAACAAACAAACCCCAACAATTGAAATAATACTGTGGCTGTAAAGTGCCTAACATGACTCCTGGTACCTAGTATATTCTGTATGCATCTTGACTTCTCTTGTCTCCCTTATGTGCCTATAAACATAAGCCAGGCTGCATCTGTGTGTCCAGAGAGGAAACAGACGCGACTGCTGGAGGAGACGCAGACAAGGACATTAATGTAAACATTAGATCAACAACAAACACGTACAATAAACACTGGTATAGTATATAAGTGTTAGACCATTGTTCTAGTGTCAAGGAAATTATAAGAAGGTCTTGATTTAGAGAAGTTTCTATCCTATGATGCTCTCTGAAGAGCTCTCCGAGGTAGAACGGGGGTTTGCTGATGTGAGACGGGAGGCCTGTTTCAGATACAAACCCCAGAACCCTGACAAATGGTTTGGAAGGTTAACCGAGGCAGCAGAGGAGGGTATGGGGGGATGAAGGTTGAAGAGTGTGGCAGTGTGGGAGGCGGTAGGCCTTGAACCCCAGTAAGGAAGGCTTGGAATTTTCTTCAGCATCAGTGAGGCGGTTGTGTCGGGTTCAGAACCTGGGTCTGAGGAACGTGGCTAATGGGGCGTCTTTGGCTTTGGCACAGAAGCCAAGTTTTGGGTTTACTTCAGAGTGACGGCAGGGACAGGAACACTGTCCCCTTGGGCCCTCAGTGTTGGCCTGGGGATTGGGAACGACTGTGGACTGAGCAGCCCTTCGTGATGGAAGTGGGTGTCAGTGCTGCCCAGGTTCCTGGCCATCAGACTTCTCTCTCTGGGGTGGAAACTTCTGGCCCACGAAACAGTAACCCAGAAGTTCCTTCAGGCAATTTTCATGATCAGCACTGAATCCATCCCAAAATAAGAGGCGTTAAATTCCTATGGAAGAGATCTAGAGTCTTTCGGGCTCCTAACATGGACATCTGTACAAATCAGTGTAATTCTCCTGGCTGTTCTCTACCCGAGAGCTGCGCTGACCCGTCAGAAATTAGGGCTCCAGGGAATTAACCACAGAAATTCTCAACAAAAGCACTGAAGGGGAAACTAAAAATGAGAACAAAGCAAGTCTATACTTCATGAAATTTCCAAGTCAAAAAGCAAATCAGTGTTACTAAGAAAGTGGTGTTATTATTTAAAGATCAAGACAACATATGGTTTTCGAGAAAAGAAAATGACAGAAATAGCCAATCTTTTCTAAAAAATGGCAATGCCAACACTTAAAACCTGTTAAAAATTCCCTTCTTTAACAAAATGAAGTGTGAATTACAGGTATGAGTTTTGCACCATAAATATAATTTGGCACATGAGCCTTTGCATTTCAACTAGAACTTAAAAAACCACATCTTGATCTAAAACAGTGCTCCTTAAAGTATGATCTACGACCAGTGCCAGTTCACAAACTGTCTATTCATGGTTTGTCACAGGATAAGGACAGAAATTGAAAGTAAGAATTCAGAAACTTTTATGGGATCTGATTGAGCAACTTTTATGCCTAGCTGAATCTAATAACAAAATCTTTTGGTCCTATTTTTTAATTTTATTTTCCTAGTTATTCATTTTTATTTGGTTGAAGTGTTGGTCCTTATCTAAGGAGCACTGAGATAAGCCTTACTTTGGAAAATGAGGGTTAAGTCCATTACAAAAAAGCTTCTGGTGGCAGAAGTCATTACATAACCGATGTTAGGAGTTCAAAATGCTTGTGAGTACGTTAGCCATGGAGAGAAGCGAGGGGGAAATAATACGTGTTCAAGAAACTCAGGAAAAACTGGAGAAACAATTACCAGGAGGAGGTGGTCTGTGAGGTTAAATGGAATGTGTGGCTTCATACTTACTGGCGGACTCGATAAACTTTGGGTAGGCGTCGTATGTGATGAGTGGGATTGGGAGATCCCTGAAGTAAAGTTTCAGTGCACCAGTGATGATGTTAATGTCTTCATACATGTTCACAGAAATATCTGCCTTCTCACCATCTTGGAAGGAGGTTAAAAAAATAAGAGTAAGTATGTGAATAAAGAGCACTGTTCTCATAACATATTTTTGTATACAGTCTTTAGAGATTGGCAATGTGTCAGTTTTTAACATCAATTCAGGGTGCTAATGTATATAAGTGATTAGTTTTCTGTAGGAAGCAAAATCTTTTTTTTTTTTTTAATTTTCTATTCTGAAGTTACTTATTTTTCCAGGTTTAATTATGAGGGGAGTACGAGGACAGAGGTCGATAGCAATATTTGTAAATTCCAGGAGTACTTGAGAATTCCTAGGGGAATGAATGGGATTGCTTTTTTCTTTCTTTTTTAAATAAACCTAGAGAATGTGAAAAAATAACCAGAACGGCATTCTTAACTTATAAAAGGCCACTTCTGACTCACTCCAGGCTCTGACACATGACCATGACATTGTGGGGGGGGTAGGCAGATAGTGAAAAGCAAAAGAGTAAAACAAAACAAAACTTGAGAGTGTTGAAATAACAATGTGAAAAGAAGTGATAAAAGAGAGGAGTATTTTAGAGGTGCTGGACCTTTAGACTCTCCAGTAAAACTGGCTTTTCTTTACTTCCCTGCATTTAGTCACTGGTTAAAATACCTGAATTTTCATCTACAAAAGATTTAATTAGTGCCTACTCTAAGCTGATCTTATCCTAAGTTTCTTTTATTCCGTTTGGCTTATGAATGATTTTTATCGATTAAAGTGCAACCTCTTCCATACACTGATATTAGAAAGGCTAAGATCCAGAATACTGATGACGAACTCTGGGAGGATGAGGAACCACAGAACTGTAAACTGCTGCTGGTGGGAGCGCAAAATGGTACAGCCACTTGGGGGGAGGCGGTTTCCTACAAAGCTAAACCTACTCTTACCCTAGAGTCCAGCAATCACACTCCTGAAGAGCCAGAAACTACTTTTGTCTACACAAAAATGTGCTCACAAACATCGATAGTCACTCTCACTCATAATTGCCAAAAAACTGGAAGCAACTGAGATGTCCTTCAATAGGCGAATAAACTGATATACAAAGGAATAAACAAAGGAATGTTATCGGGCAACAGCAAAAAAAGAACTATCAAGCCATGAAAAAGCATGGGAGAACTTTAAATGCATATTGCTAAGTAAAGGAAATCAGTCAAAAAAGGCTAGCTACTCTATGATTCCAACTATATACATTCTGGGAAAGGCAAACTACGGAGTCAGAAAAAGAAAGAGCAGCAGTTGTCAGGGGTTCCGGGGGAGAAAGGGAAGGAAAAACAGGTAAAGCACAGATGATTTTTATGGTGGTGAAAGTTCTATGTGCCACTGTAACGTGGGTATGACATGCATTTGTCAAAGCCACAGAACTGTACAACATAAAGAGTGAATTTCAATGTAAGCTACCGACTTCAGTTATTAATAACGTCGCCATTGTAACAAATTAACAAACGTACTATACTAATGCAAGATGTTAATGGAAACTGGGTTCGGGGGGGCATGAAAGGAGAGGTTACATGGGAAACCTCTGTACTTGTCGTGAAATAAGCTAGAACTACTGTTAACCTAAAACTGTAAACCCAAAACTACTCTAATGAAGTCTCTTTTTCTTTAAAGCCTTTTAAATGCAAAATACCACGGCCTATCAGACATTGACATTCAAGTGTGAATTAGATCACAGGTATCTGTCCCTCACACTTGGGTTGAAATCACAGGCAGCGGCTGTACAAATTGGGATAGACCACTTTCTGGGAGGAAAAGGCAATGTAGAATGCTTCCTTGGGGGACCTCAGGCAAGTGTGCAGGTGCTAGGGGCCCAAAGACCTGGAGAAGGGGATGGGAGAGCACAAAAGGAAGGCAGAAGAATTACAAAGGCAAATGTCACCTCCACCAACATTTTTACTCAGGAAAAAAGAATGAAAACTGGTATTCTTTCCTGCCACATGTTTCCACTACCTATTAGTTATTTCTCTACGAGAATCCAAATTTCAAATATCCTGTCTCATTATATGGTACACATCTAATTTTTGGTTTGGAAAATAAAGTCACCAACCTTATAGTTCAGTTTTATGTCAGGTTAAACTGAATTTGGACATTGATCTGAGAACCCTTCTACCATTTAGCTAATTATTTCTATAGTAAGATATTGTTTTCATTGCATCTTGGTCCCCTCTCCTTTCACTTCTCACTCTCTAAGCCATAGCACTTTTCAGGGCCTTGACAAGGACAGCCTCAGGGGCTCTGCTCGGACTCTTCTCTTGCCAAGGTCTTTACACATCCTCTTTCTTGGCTACTCAACCATTATATGGTCAACCTCTATTCTTCTCTGGGAAAGCCTGGTCTGATCTCGAGCATCCCCCCAACCCCAACAATCTAGATTATGTTCCACAGTTATGAATATTTTCCTTTATGGCATTTATTAAAATAAAATCAGTAACAATCCCATGGTGGGGGACTTTAAGTCATTAGACTGAGTCTCCACTCAGTCAAACATGGTGAGGGGACACACAGACGACAGGTGGTTAGGTGGGCCAACTCCAACCTGGGGAATCCGAGATCTGTAATGAACGAGATTCCCCCAACCACCCTGCCCTACGTTCTCCAGGGTTTCTGGTAAATTTAACTGTTCTGTGTATATGTTTATGAACATGGACCAGCCTTGGGTGCTTAGGTACTGGTAAATATAGTTACATTCCAAGGTGAGAAAGAAACATGAAATGTAACATTTTAATATACTAATAAAAAGTAAAAATTATAAGCTAACTTTTAATTTGGTATCACAGTCAATGACTTAAACAATGTAAAGAATAACATAAACTGCCTTCTTGGTGGAGAGCATTGCTGTCCTAAATTAATGAACACGCTGAAGAACATACCTCTATCAAAAGCCATCTTGACATCTTCAATTAAGTCACTAAATCCTGATACTCGATACAGTCCTTCAGAATTAAGACCTGTAAAAACAAAGCAAGGGAGCTAATTAGTTTCTTTGGAATTACGCTTTTTCTCCAAATTTTAACTTTTTCCCATACTTAAGGCTGGGGAAGTAATGTGCATGAAAGAATGATTAAATGTATTTGTTTAGAAACCTCTTCACATTTTCTCCTAACATAAAACCATTGCACTTAAAAGTTTTTAAATTCTGACCTACTGTTCACCTGAGTATTTGTAATCTGGCTCATCACTTAGTCTAATTAGATCAAATGTGTTGAATCTTAAGGGAAATAATTCACCTCAATTATACCATAAATTCTTTTACATAACCGAAGACTAAGATAACCATACTAATAGGCCATACCAGTGTCTCCCAAATGGGAAATAATAATTAGGGTGCAGCTTTGGTTTTTTGGCTTAGGATGGTTTTAAGAGAGCATTTACACCTTTGCTTCTTGGACCTAGAAAAATGTAAAAAGTGAAAAACAAATTGCTATGCCCGTGTAAACTTTATAGACTAGAAGCATCATCATCCATAACAATATTTAAGCATATTTCCTATAGCTAGTTCAGTGTATCTTAAAATCAAGCTGGTTCATTAGATGCTAAATTAACTCATTTCAGACTTTGAGACCATTTGACATCTGAAATCATACCCTCCTAAACTTACAGAAGAAGACAACCGGATTATGCAATGAGGCACCCAGAAAGGCACGAGAGCTTGCATTCGCGGTACATTGCAACTGCTGAACCACACCGGAAGCGCCTCACCTCTAGATTCAATTTCCCTGATGCACATGTCCACCACCATTGGACGCTTAGTGATATGGGCTTTCACGAGTGTCGTCAGGTCACAACTGTACACCTTCTTGACATGTTTCAAATCTGGCTTACAGTCATTTGGGACCATCTTAGAACACTGCTTATGAACATTCAAACCACAATCTAAAAGAAAAATACAGAAAGGAAAAATTCAATGTTTCAGAGTTTTGAGCACCCTGGAGTGTTTATTTTAGCAAAAGACACTCTGTCCAGCTTCAGTTAGGCTTAAAAGGGGACTAGCTTCCAGCAGTTTCTGCACAGTGTAAAAACATTCTTCTCATCTTTTATCTTGGAAAGTTTTGGTTTTAAGTCAGCAGATGAGAATTCTAGCTTATGCTTCATCACTTGCTTGGGTGATCTCAGGAGTAATTCAACCCAAATAAAACAAAATAAGTGTTTAAATGTCTACAAGACATAATATGGCAAATAGGCAACTTAAAATTGTCCATTTCTTGAAATGACATAAAACTATATTTGATGTGGGATATATAAATGTATTTTAATATATTTGATATGAAGAGGAAGCAGATCTCCAAAAGTAAGAGTATCCCAGGGCCCTCTTAAAATCATGCCGCTCATATTCATATCTATTCATAAGCCTTGAGATATATAGATAAATAAAATAATAAATTTAGTGGCTAAAAATAGCTATAGTTATTATTTTATTATTTTCTATTAGCACTAGCTTACTGATGCCAAGCACCAGTCCAAGTGCTTTACATTATTTCCATTAAGCTCACACAATTCTATGAAATAGGTACTATTTTCCTTCTCATTTTATAAATCTGACAAAACCAAGCACGTAAGTGTTAGTAATTTACCCAAGGTCATGCACTGAGTGTGTAGTGGAGCTGAGATTCAAGCCTACAGATGTTTGTAGGGTCCATGGTTTTAATACCTGTACCATCTTGCTGCTCCTGAAGTTTGTTCTTTGCTTTGTAATTTTACTGACTTATAACTTCTAAGATGCCAAAACTCAAACATCTTCTAGTTAATGTCAGGAGCTATCTGATTTTCAACAAGAAGAGAGCAATGGAATTTTAGAAGGAACACAGAGGAATTCAAATATTTTGCTAAATTAGAGTGAAGAGTGATAAACGATCGCTGAATAATTTAACTAAAATAAATGGCCTCTTTGTGTGTTTAAAAACAGAACCCACTTGATGTTTTTCATAAGAACTTGATGTTGACCCCTTGTAAATCTGATTCAATTATACCCAGGTCTTAATGAAACAATCTGAAAATCCTACAAGGCCATGGCCACTGCCTGTGGTCACTGGGCAAGCTTTCGTTTTGCTTGCTCTTTCAGCAAACGTTGATGGGGCGCCCAGGTGGCTCAGAGGGTTAAGCCTCTGCCTTTCGCTCAGGTCGTGATCTCGGGGTCCTGGGATAGAGGCCCGCATCGGGCTCTCTGCTAGGTAGGGAGCCTGCTTCCCCCTCTCTCTCTGCCTAACCCTCTGCCTACTTGTGATCTCTCTCTCTGTCAAATAAATAAATAAAATCTTAAAAAAAAAAAAGAAAATGATTATCATTTAATAATGACTTGGCAAAGCTGCAGTCTCGTTCTATATTGTGGTAACAATAAACAGAGATATGGAACATTTGCCAAAATTCATAAATGGAATCATTCTTTCATTAAATATGTAGACACTGCCAACTTGCGATGAGTACATAAGGCCCATGTGCAAAGACAAGCTAGGTGTAGAGAGACACTGAGTCTTTGCACACATGTATGTAAGAGAACAGCACCGGAGATGGCATGGCCAGTGCCAACAATGCCCAATGCTATCATCACTAAAAAAATAGCAGCTGCTTCTTTGAAGCCAGAAATGGGCCTCTAGAGGACGGAGCTTGATCTGTATTACTGGAGGAAATGACCCAGCAACATTCTGTAATCCTTAGACAATGTCCAAACGATTACATCACCCAGACCCTCAATTCCTCTTTCTATCTCTATTAGCTACCGATAGGATTTCTGATTCAATCTGAAGGCAAATCAATAACAAAATGTCCTCTTAAAAGACCTTGTTTCCCCTGAACATTTTAATGTTTTCTATAACTTCTCTACTTTAGAATTAGCTCGATCATCTAGTAGCTGTGCGATTCTGAGTGTCCTGCCTGTGCCTTAGTTATGTAAAATAGGAATAACAGTATTTATTATCTATCCATTATTAGGTTCATATGTGGTTTTAATATTAATATATGCAATTTCCTATGCATAGTAGAAGTGTTCACCAGGACTATGTTGTTGTCATTATGGAGAACCACCTTTTAAGAGGCCTTTTCTATGCGGCACCCCAGGGTCCGTTACGTGGTATTGTCCTAATCGGCTTGCGGTCGGAAGCGAAGTGGAATGCTGGGCCAGTTTGGTCTGTCACACGTGCACGCGACAGGGCATGGATGACTGGGGTTATGGCTGCTTCCTCATCTTTACTGTTCTAATATATTTCATTTACATAAAAGTGTCTCCAAATAAGTACTTAATTTTTCTCAGCTTTTACCAAATCTGGGGAGTTTTCAGCCCCTCATTTTTCAAATATTTTTTTCAGCCTCATCCTCTCTGGGACTCCAACAATGCAAATGTTAAATCTGCTGCTACTCTGCTACAGGTCTCTGAGGCTGAGGTCACTTTTCAAAGTCTGTCTTCTCTTGAGCTGGGTAAGTTCTACTGATCTATAGTCAGGTTCCCCAATTCCTTCCTCTTGTTTCTTCTATTGAGCCTATCTATCGGGTGAGTTTACTGTTAAAGCAATTCTCAATTCTAAAATTTCCATTTGTTTTTTGTGTTCATTTTCTATCTCTTATTTTTCATTTGTCTCCAGAGTGTTTAGAACTGCTTGCTCGAGCATTATGATGGCAGCTGCTTTTCCTGTCTGACCATTCCAGCACTGAGGTCGTTTCGCTATCAGCATCTGTTCATTGTCTTTTCTCATCTGAGTTGAGATTTTCCTGTTTCTCAGTATGAAGTGTAATTCTGAAGCCTGGACATTTTTGAGTGTTACAGGAAGACACCGGTCCCTACTGAAAATTTCTTTTTGAGCAGAGACTTGACCTGTTGAGATAGCATGCATGTCCTGGCTCGCTTCTGTGGGCCGAGGTTCAATGCCAACCTAGTTTACAAAGCCTTTGTAATGCTACTGCAGTACTATTCCCCGCCCCCCCAACGGTATCCCACATTCTGGGGAAGGAGAGGGTCACCTCCTAGTTACTGCAGGGTAGGGATGGAAGCCAGGGTTTGCCCAGAAACCTGGTTGAGAAGGAATGCTGTGCCACATGGGACCACGGGGTACACATGGGAGATGAGTTAATACTCCTGGTCTCAGCTGCCTCATCACTTCAGGTCAGGGTGAAGATAGGGCTCCACCCACAGACGTGGGCTGAGGGTGCTGCTCCTACTACCTGGTAGGGACGAAAGTGCAGGTGCCACCCACAGGCTCAAGGAGGGGTGCTGCTTTCTTCCTGTGAGGCAGTGATGGAATACAGGGCTCCACTCACTCCCAGAGGCGATGTGCACACTGGGGACTGCAGGGCAGGGTGAAACCGGGTTCTGCCCATAGACTACAGCGGGTGGCAGCTGCACAGCCTTATTCATGACACTCACCTCGAGGGCAGCGGGAAGGGTGGAAAGGTTTTGGCGGGCTGGGCTATTTCCCAGGGCTTTGGCAAGGAAGAACAGGATTTTCTTTGGATTATATTTTGTTGGTGTTTATTGGCATTGCTGGTTGTGGGCTTCTCCTGTGCCCAAGATGGGGATACACAGGAGGGAGGAAAAAAGTCAACCCCAACTGCCAGGCAACTTGCTGTGGGGTTCCTTGGGTTGGCCTGCCTGCTATTCTCTACTTTCAGAGTCTTCTCATAGCTGATGTATAGATTTTGCACAGGGTCTTTTTATTAATATTGTGAGGAATAGAACGAAACCTTTTTATTCATCTCATCCAGAACCAGAAGTACACCTACATAGTATTCTAAATATATAAAAGTCAGCAAAGCTTCATAATTTCGTATTAATGTTGATGTGCCTCATACTTTTAAGTGTGTCCAAAGAAGCAGCAGATCCAGTTAGAAAAGCCTGTTGGTAAGAGCGCATCGCAGTGCCTCGACCTTGCAGACGGAGCAGTAAAGCCCCAAGAGGCTAAATGACTTGTTCACATTACGCAGCCAGAAAGTGGTAGGACTGAGAGTTGGCCTTGGCCGCTGGGTCCCTGGGCTGTGCTCTTCCCACCGAGCAACGCCCGCCGCCCTCACTAGCAGCACATCACACACTCTGAGTTACGGTTTTCAGCCCTGAAGATGAGTTTGCTAGTTTCAACCTCTTACTTGGTAATGTTTATTGTACCCATTATTTGTTGTATACACTTGAGGTTAAAAGACACTGTTATATGTTACCGTTTTATATATATATATGATTTGGCAAGGACTTTTTTTTGTATCAGTGTATTTTTATTTTTTTTAAGTTTTTATTTTAATTCCAGTTAACATACAGTGTAATATGAGTTCCAGGTGTACAATATAGTGATTCAGCAATTCCGTACATGACCTGTGCTCATCACAAGTGTTCTCCCTAATCCCCATCATCTGCTTCACCCATCCCCGCACCCGCCTCCCCTCTGGTGACCGTCAATTTATTCTCTATTATTAACAATCTCTTTCTTGATTTGTCGCTTTCTCTCCCCCCACCTTTGTTCATCTGTTTTATTTCCTAAATTCCATGGAAGAGTGAAATCATTGGCAAGGACTTTTTTTTTTTAAAGATTTTATCCATTTGGCACACAGAGCATAAGCAGTGGGAGCAGCAGGCAGAGAGGGAGGGAGAGGGAGAAGTAGGCTTCCCACTGAGCAGAAAGCCCAACACGCGGGCTCAATCTCAGGACCCAGGGACCATGACCTGAGCCAAAGGCAGCTGCTCAATCAACTGAGCCACCCAGGCATCCCTGGCAAGGACTTTTTAAAAAAACCAGTGATAGAAGCTACCCATTATAGCCTTGTTTTTGTCTTGTTCTTTCCCTATGTATAAATGCCATATAGAAAACCGCTACAAAGCAAGCCAGTAAAATTCTGACATATTATCAAAACATGTGAATGGCTATGAGTGGTCTGATATTAATACTAACTTTTTCCTTTTAGTAACTGGAATTATCTACCACTTTAGACATTAGATTCCTAAGATTATTTGTGACTCAGTGAAAAGTGGGTAGAGTGACAACTGAGCTCAGATTTAGGAATTAAGGAAGAGGGAAATGTTTTCTAAGCTGATACTCTTTCTTCCATTTGACTATGGGACAACATTCTGTTCAAGTTTAGAAATAAATTTCAAAGGCCAAATTTTTGGCAGGATTAGATATGAAGTCCTTCAGACAAACAAAGGGTAGGGCAAAGTCATGAAAATAAAGCATCTTTATACCCTTAAGTTCATGGTGCAATATGCCAGCTCTGCACTCACTCCGAAAACCGCTCCTCGCAGGGAGTAGCCATATATCAATATTTCAGTTTGCCATTAAGACTTTATTTGGCTTTCATACTTATTTACTAAAGTCATAACTCCTCTATCATTCCATTTTCCCCAAGGAAGCTCTGCACAATGAACAACAAAAGTCCGTAAAAGATAATTTCATTTGTTGCATCTCTTGGTTAGTAGGTTATTTTTATCCTACAATCAAACCACATTCTCCCCTCCTATCAAGTTAATCATGGACTAACCCAGGCAAAATGAAAAAACTCAACTCTCATTTTATTCTGTTCTTTATTAATGCTTCTATTACTTAGACTATTAACTTTAAGCTATTCTCAAATTTCTTGGGGCTTGATTTCTCTAAAAATCAGATGTTTCATATCTAAAAAGCACAAAAATCTATTTTTGAAAAAAAAAGCAAATATTATTTACATTATATTGATAAGATTAAAGGGTACTATTAATGCGTGTTTTGAAAGGACAGATAATTGCTTATTCTTTGTTCATATTTTATTTGTTTTTAAAAAGATTTTTTCTAAGTACTCTCTACACACAGCCTAGGGCTTGGACTCACAACTTGATCACTCATGTGATCAAGAGTCATGTGCTCTGCCGAACCAGGTGCCCATGAGTGTTCATATTTTAAATGATTGTACATCAAAGTTTATTCTAAAATATATCTCTTAGATATCCCCTCTCCCTGAATCTCGATCCAGGAAAAGTGGGTATAGCCCAATTCTCATATATATCAGAAGTCATTACTTTCATAAGCAAAATTAAAAAGAATAATTAAAATAAATAAAAAGAATAATTTATTATTTGGGATATTTGTGAAAATACTGCTACATGAAATTTCTAAGCATGTCTAATCAACTTCTCACTGGTAATTTATAAGGACAAACATAGGACCCTCTGGGTGGCTCAGCTGGTTAAGCATGCAGCTCTTGCTTTCAGCTCAGGTCATGATCTCTGGGTCGTGAGATTGAGCCCTGTGTGGGGCTCCGTGCTCAGCACCGAGTCTCCTCGAGATTCACTTTCCCTCTCCTTCCCCCCTCCATGTCCCCATATGTGTTCACTCTCTCTCAAGTAAATGAATAAATAAGATCTTTAAAAATAAAACTTTTAAAATCCAGTCAATCAAAGCAGTGATTAAAATAAATTACTTTCACTTTTCTTCAACCTAAAAGCTAAGTCCTTATATACTTTAAGCCATGAATGCGCTTTTATGATTAGGAAAGAACTGCTCCCATTCCCTGTTGGGGAGTGTGTGTGTCTGTGAATGACAGCAATGCTAATGACATTCTGGAAAAACAGAGTCACTTGAATAAATAACCAACACTAAGCTGATGCAGTATCTGATGCAGATACAGTTATTATCTGGCTTAATTCTTGGACTGCTGTGGCAAGGCTGGAGTGAAAACAACGCAGGAATGCTGGATGCTGGTGGAATCATGGTCTTTTTGATGGGATGGGTGTTTGGCAATCCCAATGATTATATAACAATAGATTGTTTCAACTTATAAACTTCCATCTCATAGAGAAAGGAAGAATGGTTTGGGGAAACGATTCTGTCTGGAAGAGGACCCTTTGAACCTCGTCACAAACCCCCTGTTGCGCTCATAAGCATTTCCGTCGGAGCTCCACTCCAGGCTGCGGGTCCTTCCCCGTGCCGCCCCCCGCTCTTCCATGCAGGCCAGAGGAAGGGAGACGTTGGCAGATGAAGACCACATTTTCATGGTCTTCCTCTCGGGATCTCGGGGGCAGGCGTGGCCAAGGCCGAGTCTGCCTGGCCCTCAGCTGTCCTCTCCGGCCGCAGCAGGCCTGGCCGCCAGCCTAGAGCGTGCAGGTCGGAAGACACAGCTTGCCTCTTATTAACTGGGTGCGGTCTGATTCTGGCAGTAGCTCTGCCAGCCTGGTGACTGGGCCACCGCCCAACACCTCACATGAGCTTTAATACGAAAAAAAATGGACGGGGGTGGGTAGGCACAAAACTGATGCTGTTGGCCAATGTTTCCTGAAAAATTCTTGACAAGCTCTCTTCTGCCTTGCTGGACTTCGAAAAAAAGAGACCAGAACAAAGAAAGCTCTCTTAGGATCAAAAGCAGATAAATGCATCTCTTTTTCAGATAGACATCCTGACCTCTTCCTTTGGAAGGAATGTGTTGAATGTCCAGCGGCTAGTGTGTTAGTTTCCTATTGCTGCCGTAGCAGCCACCGCAAAGCCGGGGGCTCACCACATCAGAGTTTATGTCCTAGTTCTGCGGGTCAGAAGCCCCAAAGCCCAAGTTTCCTAGGTGGACACCAAGATGTTGGCAGGCCTGTGCTCCTCCTGGAGGCTCCAGGGGTGAATGTGTTTCTCTCCTTCCTTTTTTCCAGCTTCTAAAGGCTGCTCTCATTCCTTAGCTCCTGGCCCCCTTCCTTTCTCTGCAAAGCCAGTGGCCTAGCATTTTCTCTCTTTTCTGACCTCTGCTTCTGTCCTTTGTTTTCAAACTCTGCCACTTCTTGTAGGGATCCCCATGACTGTGATTATACTGGGCCCAACAATCAAAGGTAATCTCCCCATTTCAAACAGTCCCTTTCGCTATTAAAGGAAACATTCGCAGGTTCCAGGGAGTAGGAAATGGACTTCTTTAGGGAGCCATTGTTTAACCTATCATAGTTCTCTCTCTTTATATTCTTAATTCCTTGCATTCTGTTTTAAAGTGCATGGCTCAAAGGTCAGGAAGAGCCACTTCAGATCTAAGAATTCATTGTCCTAGAAAACAGAACTAATTCAAATGCCACCCTTCACATTTAAAAACAATGAGTTGACTTGTTCTTATACATTAATATAGTTCCAATCACATGAATATAATGCTTTTATGGACAAGGCATAAAAATGAAAACTCTTCTCAAGGTGTTTCTTTCAATTCTTACACAATGATGCAACAACAAGATGTGGAGACTATTAAATCGGGTAATGGTGGGAGAGGGCAAATCACTTTCTCTTTCCTTTTTCTTCCCATTAATACTATCATAAAGGTTCCAAAGCATTTCTTTTTCTTTTTTTTTTTTTTAAAGATTTTATTTATTTGACAGAGAGAGATCACAAATAGGCAGAGAGGCAGGCAGAGAAAGAGAGGGGAAGCAGCCTCCCCACTGAGCAGAGAGCCTGATGTGGGACTCAATTCCAGGACCCTGAGATCATGACCTGAGCTGAAAGGCAGAGGCTTGACCCTCTGAGCCACTCAGGCGTCCCCCAAAGCATTTCTTTCAAACATGATTTGGGATTGTAGCATACCGTCAAAGGTTATCCATACATGTACCGATTCTCTGCTAACATAGCAAACTCAGAATTCTTATGTTGATGGGGCTTCATATTTCAAAACTTAAGCGATGCACATCACTACTCCAATAAAAGAGAAGCTTTTAAGTCAGTGACAGTCATAAAGTGTAAAGTCTTGGCTGGTCTGGCTGTGTCAAAGTTTCTAAATTTATATCTAATCCCTAATCCTGATTGAGACCAACATTCCTTAAGCAGGTGATTTGAGCTCGGGAAAAAGCACTCCCATAGTGTAGACAGTCTTAACATCACTTGAGGTTCCAGTGTGTTCCCCTCCAGTTCAAAGGCTTACCCACAGCCTTCCTAATCTCATCCTGACTCAGTAACCACCAGTCCCAAAGCTGACAAGATTATCCTCATTTATTCTCTGGGCAGAGATTTGCAAATGGGCTTGTCATCCCTCTTGGATGATGGAGAAGTCAGACTGGATCTGAGCTGACAAATACCTCTGCATGGTTCAAAGTCAATACATGGGGAATTCTTACCCTCTATGTGACGGGGAGGTCCTTGAATGGATCTGGCTAATGATGTATGCCTGGAACCTTATCAAGCCTTAGTGATGCTAAGGGAATAATAACTGAAAGAAGGACTTGGAACATTAATGTGCAATGCATATTGTACCTTGCTATTAAAAAAATGCAATTTAGGGGCACCTGGGTGGCTCAGTTGGTTAAGCGACTGCCTTCAGCTCAGGTCATGATCCTCATGATCCTGGAGACTCAGGATCGAGCCCCACGTTGGGCTTCCTGCTCGGCGGGAAGCCTGCTTCACCCTCTCACTCCCCCTGCTTGTGTTCCCTCTCTGTGTTTCTCTCTGTCAAATAAATAAATAAATTCTTTTAAAAAATGCAGTTTAGAAGAAAATGTAGATGGTAGAAATTTCTGCATATAATAGGCAATAAAAATATTTCACTAAAAATCATGCGACGGAGTTGGGGAGCAGGCGCCCGGGTGGCTCAGTTGAGTGTCCAACTCTCGATTTTAGCTCAGGTCACGATCTCAGGGTCTTAAGATCGAACCCTGCATCAGGCTCTGCACCTCGCGGGCATGGAGTGTGCTTGAGATTCTCTCTCCCTCCACCTGCAACCCTACCCACAAAATCAATAAAATCTTATAAAAAATCATGCTGCGGGACACTTCCAGGGAAGATAGCAGAGTAGGAGGCTTCTAGTACACTTATTGAGAGGAGCACTCTGTAAGGTGTAGAATTGTTGAACCCCTATATTTTACACCTGAAACTAATATAGCACGTGTAGGCTATATATTGGAATTAATTTTTTTTTCAAAATCATGCCACAAAAGAAATGTGGGTTTTTAGTGATAAACTTGGTAGAATTATTAGTTACCATTTTGAAATATTTTCCTTTATTATACAGTTTTAAGTGGTAAGCTTCATGTTAAAAGACATGTAAGGATATATTTTTTACTTTCACAATTTAAATAGCAGAAAGAAATGTCTATGACCAAACACTGTAGTTTAAATGTTTATTTTTAAGCCTATGTCAGAATTTAGAGTAGTTTGAATAAATGGTCAATTTTTGGTATAGTTGTTTTATACAAAGGAATTTCACATGATGTGAATAACTTATTTTCATAAAGCATTTCAGTAAATCCCAGAGTTGGTTATTTCTTTATGTATACATCTTCAAAGTTTTTGAATTTATATCTAAAACTACTATGGTCATATTTTATAAAAAGGATTTGGCATATTCAAGATTTCAAAATGTCACAAACAAAATATTACTGACTAAGTGGTTTTTCAGAATTTGGTAACCATCTTTGAAAGATAAATTCACAGATTTTTAAAGCTTCGATTTGATTTTGCAAACAATGCAGTAAGGACAATCCAGCTTAACAAGTCATCTTTAAGATTCAGTTTCCAAGGCAACGATCATAGGTCCCTGTACACTGCTTAAAAAATCATTTTTATAAATTTAGTTACTGTAACATCAAAGGCAAGAGTTAAATATAACTGCCTTACTTTTAGCTCCATTTATCAGACTTTCTGAACAGGCCAACTTCTCTCTCTTTAATGGACTAATACGGGATCCTTAGTCTGCTGCTCCCTAAGTACAAGAAGGTTAAGGGCAGATAAACCGCCAGTTTCCAAGTGGCTATCTGCAAATCTAGCCCACTGCCTGTGTGTTAAACCAGGATCCAGCCCACAGTACATGCATAACAGCAAATCTCCTCCTAATTTATTATTATTATTTTTTAGTTTACTCCTTCTAACTTCGTGACTCAATGAAGCAAAAAGGGAAGAGCTCTTACCTGCACATTTCACTCCCTGAGCAATGAGACCCCACATGAAGTTGGCGCAGTATTCACACCAGTGTGGCCCTCTGAACGTATGGACCTGAAAAAGAGTAGTGAGTGACAGAGTGGCCAGAGGGGAAAGCACACGGACAGAGGTGGTTTTCTGTCAGAGCACTGAAATTCAAACCATAGTTAGTACCGAAGAGGTGTGGTGTGGCTACATTTAGAAAAACCCGGAACCGACAAGCACTTAAAATTTCTTTCAGAGCTCGATTTCCTCTTTGTTTTAGAAATGGTTATACATCAGACCAATATCCTGTGATTTGCTTTGCCAAACAATTTCTGTGGTGGTTTTCCAACTGGTCCCTCCAGCTGTAAGCCTCATCTCCGAGTCACACAAAGGAGAAGGAGCAACGTAGGGTGTGTCTGGGTCCTGTCAGGATTTTGTCAGATGACCTGCCTTCTGTGGCCACAGATGGTGAAGGTGATACTTGGTGACTAGTCACAACTGAAGCATCAAAAATGGCCAATTTCTGTTCAAAACCATTTGATACTTATATTAGTTAAGGGAATGAATACATTTTAGAAACTGCAGAAGCTGGAGTTAATCAGAAACCCTATTTGAGTGCAATAATTATGCATGAATCATTCCAGCCTCAAAAACATTTTCCTGCATTTGATTCCTTTATCCCTAAGAAAGGAATCCCCAAAGAAAGGATTCAAATGCTAAGATACCTAGACTTCTCTGTATAGGAGAGAGAAGTCATTCTAGCTTAACTTAGATGAAAAAGTATTGGTAGAAAAGAGAAGCAAGGAATCCAAACCCCAATATTAAAGAGTAAAAGAAAAAAAAAATTCTGAGCAAAAATTGGCTGAAAACACACCCAGGAAAAGAATAAAAAGGGAGAGGGAACCAGGAAGTCATTGATCTGTGTATCAAAGTACATTTACCTGAGGAAATTTCTTGTATGTATGATTTCCTCCTGCAGAAAACAGTCATATAAGAGGGAAAATCAAAAAGTGTGACAATTTGGCTCCAACATAAGTATCTGTCACAACAGCTGCTGCAAATAATGAAACTCACTGCTAAACGGTCATTTTTGCTACTGTTCTTTTGATGTACAAATAGGTAAATGATTTCCAAGATAATATAACTTATTTTTTCAAACATCAGATGCTAGTGAATGTAAGACTTATAATGAAGTAAGATGCAGCATATATTCTATGTAGAAAAACCAAGCCAGGTAAATGATGACAAACCATTGATTATAAGTGAAATTCCAATGTCAGAGATGTTAAAATGAAAAAAAAAAAAGCATATTATTCAGATCAATGAGAAAAGGTATGTCAGAATACTAAGGCTGCTAAGTAAGGCTGTCATGGAAAACCTGGTGTTGGTTCCTTCCAAGTAGGTATGTGCTTGCAACTGTGGCCACTGCCAAGTGAGCCTGAGTACAAAATTGTGTTATCTTGGAAAGGATGGCCACAATCTCCTCTATGTCTTTTATGTAAAAGCATCAGGAATGCATACACAGTTGCTTCCGGATTGTTACTGATGCTGAGTGCCTGTAAACTGAAAGCATTTCCTAGAGCTTCTAAAGCAGAGCCCAAGATCAGCATTCAGATAGTCTGTGACGTCTTTTGTGTTTGCCCATGTTCCTCGGAGCGAATAAAACTGGAGAGAATATGCAGTCTGGCTTTGCTGTGAGGAAATGAGTGAAACAGCACTGACTTGCATTTTAAAAAGTTATATAATCATGAACTAGCTATAGAAGCATGACATTAGTTTCAGGGAAAGGGTTTGGGATACCCACTGGCTTAGATGTTCTGAGATGTCGCATCACTTGACTTGGTGAGGTTAGTAGAAATGGACTAGAAGCACAGAGGAAATAAGACCAGCCTTGTACCTGCCAGTTAACTCATGATGAAGGATCTTAAAGTTACATTTGGGAAAGCAAAAACCGAGTAGATGGTGTGAAATACTTGAAAACTGGGCTCGTGGCAAACAGCACCGAGTACTCAGAGGTTAGGACAGAACCAAGTCCGTTCCCTGCCTTCAAAGCAGCAGCAGCGAGTGTGGCATCTGGGAAATCTTGCACGCCGAGTGTGGGGCTGCTGCTGCGGCCGCTGTCTCTTTGTTTAGACCCCTTGGAAGATCGCTTATATGGCTCTCCAGGAAACAGTTCCAGAAAGCAGACTGAAGCACTGGAGGCTTATGAAAGGTCTGCTTGTAAAGCACGGTTTAACTAGATTCCCCTTTGAGTCTTTATATCTATAATTCCTATTTCTTTCTTTCTTTTTTTTTTTTTTAAAGATTTTTTATTTATTTATTTGACAGATCACAAGTAGGCAGAGAGGCAGGCAGAAAGAGAGGAGGAAGCAGGCTCCCTGCCGAGCAGAGAGCCCGATGCGGGTCTCGATCCCAGGACCCTGAGATCATGACCTGAGCCGAAAGCAGAGGCTTTAACCCACTGACCCACCCAGGCGCCCTATAATTCCTATTTCTTAAATTTTGTTTTGTGACCTCTATGGC
Organism: Spilogale gracilis; assembly: GCA_004023965.1. Classification (NCBI taxonomy): domain Eukaryota; kingdom Metazoa; phylum Chordata; class Mammalia; order Carnivora; family Mephitidae; genus Spilogale; species Spilogale gracilis. The sequence goes on from PITA01006216.1 coordinate 38,781, forward strand.
TTTGTAACAATGGGCTCTATTTGTAAAAATGGAGTATCATGGCTTTTTACTCTTTTTTATTCCCCTAGAGGTCATCAAAGCAGAGACTAAATTCAGTATTCATTCTTATTCCTTCACGAACGTTTTGAAAATAATAACATACACAAAGATGAAAGGGATAGTAGCTCAAGGAATTCACCGTAGGTTTCTCCCACTAAAAACAGTGTGAAAAGACTCTAGAGAAAGTGCCCACAGAGTGCATGGGAAGCTGGGGGAGGGGCACTGTGCAGGCTTAAGATGCACCCGGAGAGATGGGTCAGCTGGGTGACGTGTGGGACAGGACTGGGGTGCACGTGTTGGACGGGGTGCATTAGGAAAATTCTTTGACTGTTCCAAGGAAATCAAAGGTATCTGGCTTGAGCCGAACAATGGGTGGTTTAGAGGATCACAGGACGTTCAGCATGGGCACAGGTGACTACATGGAAAGAATCAAGAGACAGGGCTCTCTTTTTCAATCCTACAGATTAACTTTGCCCAGTGAGCAACGCAGGGTCACCGAAGATTTTTCAGGTGAGTGACACAGGCAGGCAAGGCTGGCAGAAGACAAATTAGGTAGGAGGCTATGTCTGGTGGGAGTCCAGGAAACAGATGGTGTGGGCTGAAATCGGCAGCGGCGATGGAGAAAGGAGTAAAGGAGTTACGTAGGAGGCAGATTCGATAGGCCTTGGTAACCAACAGAATCAGAAGCACAGGAGAGGGGAAGAGGGCATAAACAGGGGGAACAGATGGGGAATAGGTTTGGGAGTGAGGAGGGAGGGGAATGGCAGATCGAAGACTTCTGGGAAAGAGGAGTAACTCAAGGAGTAAAGTTCCTGAAGGTAGCAAATGTAGGTAGGGGACAGAGGGATTTACTTTGAATAAGAATTATTTTCCCCATTCCTTGAGTTGGGAAAAGGGAAGGAGGGGAACGGATGGCTGTGCAGGGGTCATGGGGCCTGGAGGCCAGAAGGCTAAGGGAGTTCACTTTCTAGAGTCTCTGCATTAGATCCAAGTTCAGTTACTAAGCAAATGAGGAGTTTGCTGGAACGGGGGATAGGGACTGGAATGGGCCAGAAATTCAGGGAACGGCTGCTGGGCTTGAAAGCAAGTTTCTTTCTTGGACGACACTAAAATCATACAGTAAATGTCAGGCACGTTAAAGAAAAAAATAACAAATACTCTGTTAAAGTGCTTTATCTCAATGCTTACTTTATATGCAGTTTTATGTAATCAGTAATGTTTATATCATCTACTTTACCAATTCAGAAAAAGATATCTTTAAAGCTTAATTGCACAAATCATACAACTTTGAGCAGGACAACCAGAAAACTGCCCCTTCTAGCATGATGGAAATGGGGTGCTGTCGCTGCACAGGAGGCCCTAGGGCCCCCACACCTGCAGATCATTTTGTTTAACAGAGATGCCTGTTTTCTGATTACCTGTCTTAAAAATGTAACAGACATTCAAAATAGAATAATTCAAAGGTCAAAAGTTGCGCTTTGGGGATTTTTTTCTGCTTAGGAGGATGCTAAGAAAGAACTGGGCTGGAATGTGGGAGAAAGGAGGCTTGGAGCGGTTCAGGGGTCCAGGGGCTCAGCCTGAAGCCCCGCATTATAACTTTTGCCTAGAATGCACTGTAACATAGGAGATGCCTTCCTAGGGATCAGGCCCTGGTCAGCGCTCGAGGTTCAGAATTACTGACGTCTTTTCAACAGAAACAACTAGCGGACAATCATTAGTGACATTTCCCATAGGGTTATGATTCTAAATGGCTCCAGATTTTTTATGTTTTCAAAAGTTTATGGGGGTGCCCGGGTGGCTCAGTTGGTTAAGTGGCTGCCTTCAGCTCAGGTCATGATCCTGGAGACCCGGGATCGAGCCCCGTATCAGGCTCCCTGCTTGGTGGGAAGCCTGCTTCTCCTTCTCTCACTCCCTCTGCTTGTGTTCCCTCTCTGACTGTGTTTCTCTCTGTCAAATAAGTAAAATCTTAAAAAAAAAAGCTTATGTTTTAGTTTTCCTGTTTCTTCTTCTCCAAGGTAGTGATGTCAGCTCTTTCTCCTTCCTTACCCCCTTCACTAATTCTTAGCTGCACATGAGTTCATCTCTGAGAACTTTGCTAACGCTAGACGTAAATCAAGAACCTATGTCATCTATATTCCTTTTGAAGGAAGGATTCCTTTTAAAAGAAAAACACACACTTCTGGCTTCTTGTCTATGTTTCTTATAGTTGAGGCTGATGGACAGTGGGGACCATGGTCTTGAGACGGATGAAGTATTAAGTAATGTCTTACTCTACTCAGTGACCTCTACTAATCTTTAGTGTTTTTCACAATCTGTTTCTGCTGCTTCCTCGGTGACTTTAATGATATTTGCTGGCTTTATAAGGTGGGAAACTGACCAGCACTATTTCTTCCTTAGAGATATTTGAACAAATCACTTGTTCAATTTACCAAAAAAATGGATCCCTTTGGAGAGGGTGTTTTGGTAAGATAACCGAAGAGAGCATTCAGCTGCAGTGTATCACATAATCAGGGAGATCAAGGATGGTCCTGAGAAAAGCAACCTTGGAAGCTGGCCACAGGTTTTTCCAGGCCCCCACCAAACCTCTGATACACGGCGTGCATTACACCTTCATGAATGAAGGGCCCTGCAACTAGTCTGAAGGTCCTTCTCTATAACTGGAAAGGAGGCAACTTTATTACCATGACATTCAAGATTGTTTTTCACCTGTGAACAACTCCCCTCATGTTAACATCACTGACATCACTTAGAAACAGAGACGAAAGACCAAGTTAACTAACGGATCCCAAAACTCTATTCCAGAGAAGGCGCTGGTCAGAACCAAACTGAGAACACACAGGGAGGGAAGTGAGTGGGCCACTGCGGGGCCCCCGTGGCACAGGCTGAAGGTCAGGGGCTCTGGAAGCTCTTCTCCCTGGGCCTACTGTGACATTGCCCCAAATATTGGCCTTTTTTTTTTTTTTTTTAAGATTTTATTTATTTGACCAAGAGAAACACAGCCAGAGAGGGAACACAAGCAGCGGGAGTGACAGAGGGAGAAGCAGGCTTCCCGCCGAGCAGGCAGCCCGACGCGGGGCTTGATCCCGGGACTCTGGGATCATGACCTGAGCTGAAGGCAGAGGCTTAACCACTGAGCCACCTAGGCGCCCCAACCAAACCTCGGCTCCTGGAAGAAAACCAGAACACCTTTTCATTGTGTTTCTGACATTCCCATCTTCAGTTTGAATGTCAGTAATATAAGGAGAGGAAAAGAAATCCATATGATGGGAAGAGAAAGAATATTTCAGACTATCTTCATTGTCCCTTCCCAGCTGCAACACTCCCTCTGGAAATAAGCATGAATGCAAATAGCCACGGCACATGACTGCAAAGTCTGCTGCAAAGTGAAACGGTGTTGGAGGTGATAAAAACATCCAGGGAGGGGTGCCTGGGTAGCTTGGTCAGTTAAGCATTAGCCTCTTGATCTCAGCTCTGGTCTTGATCTCAGGGTTGTGAGTTCAAGCCCCATGCTGGGCTCCAGGCCCAGCATGGAGCCTACTTACACACACACACACACACACACACACACACACACACACACATTTGGGGAAATGAAATTTTACTTTGGGGGAAGAGGACTGACATTTGGGAGGCTCTGGTGAGTCAGCTTTGCAGCCTGGTACTGGGTGATGAAGGGAGAGAACAGATGATCAAATTCAAAATGAGAAGCAATGTAGGTAGACAGGCAGCTGGGCAAGAAAGGCATTTTCTCCTTTTCCCCCCCATTTTTATCTTTCAGGCAACCAGAATGTACTCTTTTATATAACCAATTTTAGCCTCACCAAGATGGCTTAACTTCAGTCCAAAATACTTGAAATTTAGAATTTTGGTCCTGATTTTGCCCACCTCAGTTAAAGTATTTTGACTGATACTATTAAGTCATGAGCAGAGAATGCATAACATTGTGTATGATCATTAGCAACAAATATACAAAGTTGTGTGCGGGGTTTTTTTTTTTTTTGCAGGTTTTTCTGGTTTTCAGGTTTACTACAAAAAGCAGTAGGGAGCAGGTACTCAAGTCTCAAGGCAATACCTTGTCTTATTATTAATTAAATCTAATCAAAATGACTAGTGGCTTCAAAATCCTTGAGGAAGGATTTCTAGCAAACAGTGAGGTTTGGGTACAGTTCAGTCCCTGGCGCTGACCTCCGGCAAGCCATGCCCGCTCTTCTTGTCCTGACGGAATGGCTGAGTAACGTAGTGCTCACAGCAGGTTAGATGGAAGGAGTGCACCAAACACGGATAAGGTGCCTGGAACTGAAGGAGGGGCATGCCCACTGGCCCCATGCAGCGGCCCCAGCAGGCGGGACGGGGCACTGCATGGAGACATGGGACCATGGGGGCAGGGGCCCAGGTGCACAGTTTCTCCATCTTGCTGCTTTAGAGGAGGTCTGTGAGGCCTACACTCAACCTCACGATAGTGAAGGCAGAAGTACCATTTTGGAGAGGATGACAAATGAAATGAGTGACCTTAGGTTTCAAGAATAAAAAAACTGTTCAAAATTGAGGGAGATAACCATAAAAATCTAGGAGACGTACATTGGCCAGACCATTAATAAATGATGTCTCTTTGAATAGGGAAAATAACAGCAGGAAAATGCTGGTATAGGAACTGTCAGACTGTAATGCTAGTCTTAATTAGTAGGGCAATTATTAGGGCAATATAATACGGCACTTCTTCCACATACAAAATACGATAAAAATGGTTTTATTGATTGGAACCTAAAATGACACCTTAAGTAAATATGTGCAGACAAATAAGGGGTTCTTACCAACTCCACTCAGAGAGTTTGTTTCCCTCAATTCCATGCAAGCCTTCTTCAGAGAGTTTACATTTCTTTACGGCTTGCTGCATGATCTGCCTCTCCCCACCCCAGCTCCCAAATGAATATGTCAGGGAGGGAGAAATGTCTCTAAAACTACAGCCGAGTTAACTGCGGTGGAGACCAAATGAGCTTGCTTGGAATCACACACAAGCAGCCTCATGCTCGAACACACAGCGTGTGTTCCGTTCTCCTAACACATAGCCATCAATCTGAAACCCAGGTATCAGGCAGTAGTTTCAAAGTTCATCAGAGTTTTCCAGGGATTCCATTTATTTATTTTATTAAGTTATAAGGTTCAGACTGTTTAATAACATAAAAATAGATAAGAAAAAATAAACACAACCAGTAATTTAAAAATACTTTGTTTCAAAATATGAGTGTTTAAAGTATTAGAAAACCCATGATTTTAATGTTAGACTTTTTTACATTTCAGAAGCAAATCTCTCCCCTCTACAGGAGCTTTAATGAGAACTTTACCTCTAAACTGAATCATGGTTAAAGTTTAACACCATCAAATGCCATGATCTAAAACATTTCATTTTGAAAGTTTAGTTTTATTACTTGGATTAGTAAGTTTGCATTCAAGTGTCAGTAGTAAAAAATTAACACAGTGAATCAATACTTCCAAGTCAATATCCTAAAGTTGTATTAGGAAGATATGATAGGAAAATGAATGAATCATACTTGGTTGTGCAATAAAAACCACCGTTCAGTCCACAGCTGACTGACACATAATCTCCATACACACATGATAGGGAACTGAATACCAAGAGACAAAGAACCCTCAGACCAATCCACATTATCTATGATCCACAATTCCTTGAAGCCAGGATTGTACTAAGAAGTAGTTCCACATAACCAGGTTTCAGTTTCTCTTTGGCTTAGTTGTAATAATGTCATCCGAAGTGTACTGTTAACATACATTATGAATGGAAGTATTTCTATAATATACCAGGAAAAAGGTTAGAATACAATGCACAAGAAATCATTAAACTATGTAGTTGAAACCTTTTTCATTTTTAAGATTTTTATTTTATTATCTATTTGACAGAGAGAGATTACAAGTAGGCAGAGAGGCAGGCAGAGAGAGAGGAGGAAGCAGGCTCCCTGCCGAGCAGAGAGCCAGATGAGGCCTCCATCCCAGGACCCTGAGACCATGACCTGAGCTGAATGCAGAGGCCCCAACCCACTGAGCCACCCAGGCATCCGAAACCCTTTTTTAAAGCTCTAGTGAAAGAGATTCAAATTTTCTCTACTCTCTTCTATGACATTGACTGCTGCTCTTATCTTTAATATGTCCTTTCATTGCCTGGTTTAATTACGTCTTTTTCAAGTTTTAGGTGGAAACTTAACTCACTGACTTAAGACTTTCTTTCTTCCCTAAAATAAGCGTTTAGTGGTAAAGATTTCACCACAGGCACTATTTTAGCTGTATTACACAAATTTTGATATGTCATATTTTTAAAATTCAGTTCAAACTATTTTCTAATGTCCCCTGTGATTTCTTTTTTAACCATAGGTTTTTTATCAGTAAGTTGTTTAATTTCTAAACGTGTGGGAAAAATTTCAGGTACGTGTTATTCTGAATTCTGTTGTAGTACAGGATATGCTCTGTATGATTTCCGTCCACTTACATTTGACACTTGTCTCCTGGGCCGGAATACTGTCTATCTTGGTGAATGTTCCATGTTCAAGTGAACAGTGTATGCCTTCTGTTGCTAAGTGGAATACTACTATAAATATTGATTAGGCCAAACTGGTTGACGCTGTTGTTCCAATCTTCCATCTCATTATTAATGTTCTATTTGTCTGTCCTGTCATAGAGAAACAACTGCGGAAATCTCCATCTACAATTGCAGAGCTGTCTCTTTCACTTTTTAGTTATTGCTTCATGTATTTTGTACTTCTGTTAGTTGGTGAATATAAATTTTAAATTATGTTCTCTTAATGAGTTTTACCTTCTCTCCTCCCATTAATATTCCTTCTTCTGAAAACCACTATTTCACTCATATATATATAAAGTCTCCACTCTATTTTTCTCTGAATTATTGTCTCCAGGGTATCTTTTTCTTTTGATTTCTCTGGGTTTTTATATTTAAAGTGGGTTTCTGTGGATAGCATGTAGTTGGATCTTTTATAACCAATCTGACAACCTTTGCCTTTCAGTCCGGTGTTTGGATTATTTCCATTTAAGGTAACTCTCAATATGATTGGGTTTAAAATCTGCCATCCTGGTTTTTTTTTCCATATAACTTCGTTTGCTCTTTTGTTCTTTTTTTCTCTTTCTCCATACTTTTGAATAAATCGCATATTTTTATGAATCCCTTTTGTCTTTCCTATTAGCTTATAACTATACCACTTTGTGTACAGTGTAAGACTCTTCTGACTGTATACTTCCTCCAACTTGGACCTTATGCTATTGTCATATACCTGTATGAACTATGTAATATCACTGTTCTTTTTGCTTTAGTCAATAACCTTCAATATCACTAAAATGAAAGAAAAAAACATCTTTTACACTTATCCATTTCTGGCATTCTTTATTCTTTTGTATAGATCTACGTTTCCATCTGGTATTATTTTCCTTTTGTCTGAAGAACCTCCTTTTATAATGTAGGTCTCCTGGGAATGAATTCACTCAGCTTTATTTCTTCATTTTTGAAAGGTGTTTTTTTTTTTAGCTGTCGTTGAGTCCTTTGAAGATGTCGCTCTGTTGTCTTGCATAGTTTCTGATGAGAACTCTGTTGTATTTTTCATCTCTAAGTAGAATGTATTTTTCCCCGTCTCCCTCTCTGCCTTTTAAAAAACTTTCTAAAATATAAAAGTGTACCAGTGACAAAGAAAAATAATTTGTTTCTTCCTTTGACATATTTTCCTTACACTAAAATAAACTTTATACATTTTTTTTAAGGATTTTATTTATTGATTTGACAGACAGAGAGAGCACAAGCAGGGGGAGCTGCAGGTAGAAGGAGAGGGAGAGGCAGGCTCCCTGCTGAGCAGAGAGCCTGATGATACAGGGCTCCATCCCAGGGCCCCGAGGTCATGACCTGAGCCAAAGGCAGCCACTTTGACTGAGCCACGCAGGTGCCCCGAAATTTTACAGATGTTAATGAACAGTAGTGTAAAAATCAATTCTCTTCTTTTAAAAAATATACACTGTATTTCTGTGCATGAGTGTGCACATTTAAGATCCTATAAAGTCATAAAATTATAAACACATTCTGAAGCTGGAATATGAAAATAAAATTCCAGAGAAACTAAATACATGTTTAATTTCTAGATCCTAAATATATCCTCTACACATTCTGATATCACGTGTGAGAGATGAATAACTTCCTTCCAGGCTGAGGTAAAATACTACTTTAGGAATAAAATTTTTTTCCCTATAACCTGGTTTTCTCCTCTCTGGCTGCTCTCTTACGATTCTTCTCTTCAGTACTGGTTTTTAGCAATTTGATTATGATATGCCAGGGTGTTGTCTTCTTCATATTTTTTTTCTATTTGTAGTTCACTGTACTTCTTGATCTGTGGGTTTTCATCAAAATTAAATTTTTTTCATCATTAGATCGTCAAATAATTGTACTGTTCCCTGGCCCCTCACCATTGCTTCTTCTGACTCCAATTACACTTTTTAAGTTAGATTGCTCGATACTGTCCCCCACTGGTCACTGATGCTATGTTAATTTTTTTTTTTTTTTTTTGAATCATTCTGTCCTTCATTTTGGATGTTTTCTATAGTTGTGTCTTCTGATTCACAAAACTTTTCTTCTTTGATGCCTAATATGCCATTAATATTATCCAATGTATTTTTCATAATTTTTGAAGATTTTAAAGATTTTATTTTAATCTCTACACCCAACATGGGGCTCACAACCCTGAGAGCAAGAGTCATATGCTTCACTGACTGAGCCAGCCAGGCGCCCCCATTACAGATATATTTTCAATCTCTAGAGATCTGACTTGGATTCTTTCATATAGCTTCAATTTCTTTCCTCACTGCAGCCTTTAGTCTATTGCTAATTTAGTTCATGCTACTAAGATGATATCCTTTTGAGGGCTTTTAAACAATGCCTCATATATTAATTACATTTTTCTACACCTACTGGAGGGCAAAACTATTCTCAACCCTGAGTGAATTTCAGTAATTGTTCAGCCTATTGCTTTCTGGTGTGTGTGTGTGTGTGTGTGTGTGTGTGTGTGTGTGAGAGAGAGAGAGAGAGAGAGAGAGAGAGAGAGAGAAAGAGAGAGAGAGATCGAGAGAAAGAGAGAGAGAGAATAGGCTCCTTTCCGCATGTGTAGATAAGTACTTGAACTCTAAGAGTCAAGAAGATCCCTACGCAGATCCCCAGAGCTCTGTGGACAGCCCCTCCCCCCAGGGACACTGCTGCTTTGCCTCATCAAACTCCAATCTCTGTATCTTCAACTCTGCCAGACCACTGCATTCTCTTTAGATTCTCACTCCATATGTTGTGCCCAAGAAGCTGCCTCCAAGCAGTAAATGAAAACAATCTAATGACTCCTTTTATTGTGTTCCTTTTTTCAGGTATTACAGTACTGCACTAACTGTTCATTATCTGAGTGTGGTTTTATACATATTTTTTCTGGTTTGTTGTTTTAAGATGGGAAGGTAACTCTAGTGCTTCTATCATGGCTAGAAGTGGAGGCTCAGATTATATTCTTATTTCTAAAACTGATCTTGTATGTGAGCTTGAACCTGAGACTTCTGGGCTTCAGTTTCTCCCTGTGCAAAATTAACTTAATCAGTAATTCTCCGTGTCCCTTCTAGAGGCTCAACTTCTTCAGGATTCTTTTATCATCATGCTCTATGAACATGTCTCTCCCAGCAAAGTGTGACATTGACACTGCTGTATTCAGTAAGTTGTATGTTAGGATCTCAGATTTGGTGACATCATTTTGTCATTTAATGTTGTTGTGGACATTTATTTTTTTAACTACACAGAATAAATGCCTTGGGTACCAGTTCTCAATCCATATGAATTGGATGGAGCGGACCATCCCCAGCTCCAGGAGAGAGAATATGGCCTTGATCTAAGCCAATCAGTCCATTCCATTCTCCTGCCTAGGAGCTGAGTTACTGGTTCAGAGAAGGGCACACAAGATGACTGGGCAAATGCCTGCCAGGCCTAGGCTTTTTTGTTCAGTCTCATTTTGAGTTGACTAGACTCAGAGAAGATTTAGAGCTGGAGCCTGTGTAGGCCATCTTGTCACCAGAGGAAGGCTGCAAATGAAGAAAGAGCTGGAAGACAGGGTTCTGGTGCCGTTTTACGCCCCTTAGGCAAAGGATACCAACCACCGGCAGACATTTCCTATGTGAGCCCATAAACTCCCTTTTTGCCTTAGCAAGCAAGAGTTGGGCTCTCTGACACTTGCAATGGAAAGACTTAAACTGTTCCATCAAATGGTAAATATCAATCATGGGTTCCAAAAAGATTTTTAAAAAGACACACTGAAACAATGTCATTCATGTGTGGTGTAATGAACTATACTAGCAACCATGAAAACAAAACTGCATGCTTCCTAGAGATGGACCTTTCCTTTATGAACAGAGGCACCAAGCAAGCTCGTTAGAGCCAGGAGCACTGATCTGGGTATGGCACATAGAAGGCTGGAGCTCCAAACATATGGAGTTCTAGAAAAGAGAAAAAGTGAACATAACATTTTAGGCCTGACTTGGGCAAATCCATGCATATAACTAGCCCAAACGTGTCATTTCTAATACAGCAGACCAGAGTCTTAGGATACCCAGGACCTACAAATGAACATATTTTTTGTTTAATTCTTATGTCTGCATAATACTTAAAAAATGCACCCAGCTCTATTTTTGTTCCCCAAAGAATCTAAAAATATTTTTTAAGTGAGCAGTTAATGATGTTCCTTAGAAGTGTAACATCAGGGGCACCTGGGTGGCTCAGTTGGTTAAGCGACTGACTTCGGCTCAGGTCATGATCCTGGAGACCCGGGATCGAGGCCCACATCAGGCTTCCTGTCAAAGCAGGCTTCTTCCTGTCAAAGCAGGTAACTTAGAGTTACCTTCCCATCTTTGACAGGAAGCCTGTTTCTCCCTCTCTCAGTCCCTCTGCTTGTGTTCCCTCTCTCGCTGCATTTCTCTCTGTCAAATAAATAAATAAAATCTTAAAAAAAAGAAAAAAAAGGAAGTGTAACATCACTGGGCATTATTATTTCCCCTTTCCCCTCTAGTTTTCCTATTCTGTAACCAGAAGAATGTTAATTTAAGAAAAGGGTTTAAGAAACCTGAAGAAACAAAAACACTACTAGTATAATGTTTATTCAAAAAATAATCTGTAGTGGTTTCTCAGATATCAGCAGTACCTGATAAGATATTTGAATTTGATATTGAGAAAAATCAATATTTTGTGTATTCTCTTCACTTAAAAATCTTTGCTAGACCTATATTCCACTTATGCATGTGTCTCTTCCGTCTCTTGTGCTCTTTTTTGTATTATGTACTGTTACATAAGAATAATGAAAGCTGCCTAATGATGACAGTAAGTGCACGGAGATATAGGGGACTTGGCAAGATAGAAGTAAATGGGTAAGATGCTATGACATGTACATATTCTTCAGTCATATGCTTTCACCACCTTATTAAAGCCATGGTAAATTTCACTCCTAAGGAAGACTTTCCTCTGAGGAATGCTGACATAGTAGGTCACAAAGAAGATGAACCAGGACAGTATAACTTGTGAAATAAACAAGCTATAAAAATTGGAGACCTAAAATATTACCTAGGTATCTTTTTAGATTACAAAATAAGCAAAATACAATTAAGACTCAATCCTCAGTTAAATCTGGAAGGTGAGAAGGGATATATGATACAAGTGACTACAAATAATTGCCTTTAACAAACCACTGTATCCCAATTGTGCAAAATTGGGTTAGATTATTATGTGGACACATAAAGTATTAAGAGAAAACTGTGGTAGAGGTGACTTATTGTGTGTTCTTCCTATGGGTTTATACCCTTATCTTGTTATTGTAATGAGAGTTATGAGCCAGGCTGACTCTCTCCTTTGAGATAAATTTCAGAGATGCCAATTATTTTTAAATTGAAGAATAACTGACATATAATGTTGTATTAGTCTGAGGTATACAACACAGAAATTCGGTATTTGTATAGATTACAACATGGGCACCACATTAAGTCTAGTTGCCATCCGCCCCTGTATAAAATTGTGACAAGACCATCGGCTAGATTTCCTATGTTGCACAGTTCATCTCCATATCTTATGTTTTTTATAACTGGAAGACTCTACCTCTTAACTGCCTTTATCTATTTTGTTCATCCCCGCCACTGCTCTACCCTGTAGCAATAATCAGTTTCTTCTCTGTATCTATGCATTTGTTTCAGTTCCATTGGTTAATTTGTTTTAATATGATTTTTATTTTTTGACATCTGATCTGATTTGTTACTTTTAGAAAATCTCATTGTTGATTGGCCTCAGACCTAGAAGTTTCTATCTCAGAGAGGACAGCCTCTGTCTCTTGGCAATCTGTTCTTGGGAGTTTTTCTTTGGCCTCCTCCATTCTCTTGGCCACAAGTTGAGCATGTTCTGCAGCCTCTTCCTATTTGTCTTAGTACGCTGTTTCTTCGGAGTGCTATGCTGATGTGTGTGTGGTAGAACACAGAGAGTAACGAGACACGGAACTGGGGGTGCTTTGGCTTTAGGTTTCTTAGCTTTGTTTATGGGCTTTCTCAAAACATACCGGCGGACATCATCTTGAGAGACTGAACACTATGGATTTGGCGGGCTCTTTCGCACCTCAGGCGATGAGGCACAGTACAATCGGTGAGTCTGGGAATAGCCTTCTTCTTCTTTTTCTTTTTTTAAACCATGACCAAGCAGAGAACACTGAGAATGGCATCCACAATGTGACCCCCCCACAGACTTGCCCCTCCTCCAGTCCTCCTCGGCTTGCAGCAGGGATGGCCCTTCCTCAGCAGCAGGTGGGCGTGGCCGAGGATGGAAACACCCTGCTTCCCTGGGAAGCCTGGTTTGTCATGGCCACCACTGATCCGGAGTGTGGACCCTTCTACTGTCCACCCAGAGCATTCGCGGCACTTGCTGTGGCCATACGCTTCTCATACAAGGTACGGAATTTGTGTTCATCATCCACTTTGATGAGTTTCTAGCAGCTAGTAACTAGGAAAGAAACGTTCAGCTTCATCCTGAAGCAGCCTACTGCCTCTGAGGTGCCAGGGAAAGGAGCTGTTTTGATTTTAAATTCCACATATAATGCAATCATATAGTATGTTTCTCTGACTTAGCACAACACCCTGTGGGTTCAGCCACGGTGTTGTCAATGGCAAGATTTCTTTTTTGTATGGCTAATACTCTATTTTACACACACACATACCCCACCCCACATCTTCTTTACCCATTTATCTGTTTAGATAATTAGATTATTTCCATATCTTTGCTATTATAAATAATGCTGCAAGGAACACAGGGGTGAATAAGTCTTTCTGAATTAGTGTTTTCATTTTTAAGTACCTAGGAGTGGAAATACTGTATTGTACGGTGGTTCTGTTTTTAATCTTTTGAGGAAACTCCACAGTGTTTTCCAAAGTGGTCGCACCAATTTACATTCCCACCAACAGTGCACGGGGGCTCCTTTCTCTCCACGTCCTTGCCCATACTTTGTCTTATTGATTCTAGCCATTCCGACAGGTGTGAGGGGATACCACATTTTCTAAAATATATCTCTAGGATGCTTATAAGTGTTAGAAATAATCAGCACAATATCAGATGTAGTTGTTTGTCAGAGGGTCTCACAGCAGAATGCTGGGGAATAGGAACCAGACTTCGCTCTGGTAAGAGAGCCCAGATGTTTAAAATGACAACCCCAGGGGTGCCTGGAGGGGCTCAGCCAGTTGGGTGGCTGACTCTTGATTTCAGCTCAGGTCACGAGATGGGTGGAGCCCACTTGAAATTCTCTCTTTCCCTCCCTCCTCGGCCCTCCCTCCACTCCTATGCATGCACATTCTCTCTCTCTCTCTCTCAAAAAAAGTGATGGCCGTATATTTTAACTTCAAGGCTCGCCTGAGGTTCTCTTTCTTTGCTTTTTAATTAAATAAAACAAATAGTACACTTAATAAGTTCTATTGATAATCTTCTAGTGAGAAAGACAAACTTCTGAACCCCTCTAAATTTTAAAACAGCATAAGCAAAAAGTAGACAATTGGGACTACATTTAATGATAAATCGTTTGCATAGCAAAGGAAACAATCAGCAGATTAGAATGGTAACCTATTGCTGAATCATAAGGCAGTTTTGTTTTTAATTTTTTGAGTCACCTCCATATTATTTCTCATAATGGTTACGTCAGTTTACAGTCACACCAACCATGTACAGGGGCTCCTCTTTCTCTGCGTCCTCACCCACACTGGCCACCTTCTGTCCTGTTTCTAACAGCCATTCTAACAGGTGGGAGGTGACATCTTATCATGGTTTTGATTTGCATTTCCCTGATGATTTGTGATGTTGAGCGTCTTTCCACAGACCTATTGGCTGTTTGTGTATCTTTTGAGAAATGACTATTCTCAGGTCATGTGCCTATTTTTAAATCAGGTTGCTTCTGCTACTGAGTGGTATGAGTTCCTTATATACTTTGGAATACTAACCCCTTATCAGATATATGGTTTTCAAATATTTTCTCCCATTCTATAGGTTGCAGTTACATTCGATCAATTATTTTCTTTTCTGAGCAAAAAGCTTTTTTACTTTGACACAATTCCACTTGTCTATTTTTGGTTTGGTTGCCTGTGTTTTTAGCGTCCTACCTGAAAAGTCACTGCCCACACCAACGTTTTTTCCTATGTTTTCTACTAGTAGTTTTATAGTTTCAGGTCTTATATTTAAGTCTTTAATCCATTTTGAGCTGACTGTCGTATATGATGTGAGATAAGGGACCAATTTCTTCTTTTTTTTTTTTCTTGCACATAGATAGCCAGTTTTCACAACACCATTTATTGAAGAAACTAGCCTGTCTTTATTTAGTGTACGTGGTCTCATTGTTGAAGACCGGATGACAGAAGGATTTATTTCTGGGCTGTTTGTTTCATTAGCGTCTACAGGTCTGTTATTATGCCAGTGCTATCCTGCTTTGATTACTGTAGCTTTGTAAAACCTTCTGAAATCAGAAAGGACTGATGGCTCCAGCTTTGTTCTTCTTGCTCAAGACTGCTGTGGTCTCCTGTGGTTCTGTGTGAATCTCGGGATTACTTTTTCTAGTTCAGTAAAGAGTGCCGCTAGGAACCGCCTTGGCTCTGAAGATCACATCGGGTACTCCGTACACGGGAGCAATATTCTTCCCATCCATAAAACATGGGTTTCTCCTGGGTTAGGTATAACATTTAAAATTCTCTAGCCTCATAAAATGGCTACAAAGAAGTATAAGCAACTATGTGCAAAGCTTATAAAGTGCTTCTTTTTGGACTATTAATGGCAAGCAGTAACCTTCCCTGGACTTGAGGCGTCATAACCAGCTCCTCAGCCAACATTACAAACTCTAAAAAGGATGGACAGGCTGAGGCTGAGAAGGCCATGATGCGGAGGGGCAATGCGGAGGCCTGGACAGAAATGCATGATGAGTCTCTGCGGGGCTCCTCATCACCATTAGGGACAGAGATAAAGAGTAGAGTAGTGTGTGTTCTTTATTTTTGGCTTCTGTAGCAACTGGTCAACTATACCAAACAGCAACAATGCCTCCGGGGATCTTACGGACAATCTTGTCCCCTCTCCCACTTTCCCTCCATGACGGCCCTAAGGAGAGAAAAACCCCTGCTCTGCACTGAGCTTTGTTATTTTTATCTTCTCTTGCAAGTGACCCACATTAAGAATTAGGAATTTTGTCTGTGTGTATATATACACAGACATATAGAAGTATATTTACATAACCTAGAAATATATATATTTCTCTCCCTATATATAGAATGCATTAGAATATATATTTATGTATATAATTTAATCTATTTGAAGGAAAACATTTATTCCTTTAAAATATCTGTCAAATACTCCATGTTCATACCCACAGGAAGAGCAATGATGTCTAATAATGAGACATTCTAGGTTGCCTTTTCCATTAGTCATATTGCATTTAATTTTTTTTTTAAAGATTTTATTTACTTATTTGACAGAGAGAGAGATCACAAGTAGGAAGGGAGGCAGGCAGAGAGAGAGGAGGAAGCAGGCTCCCTCCTGAGCAGAGAGCCCAGCCCGATGCAGGCCTTGATCCCAGAACTCTGAGATCATGACCTGATCTGAAGGCAGAGACTTAACCCACTGAGCCACCCAGGCGCCCTGCATTTAACTTTTTATACTGCTATTAATTCAAAACAATAGTCAAATTTCTGAGCGCTTAAAATATGAATATAGATTGTCCAGTCAAATATGACATGATATTTTACTGCATTTAAAAAACTCACATGAATTTGATTAAAAAATTGTAACATTATGTGCCTTAAAATCATTGGAAGAACCTATTTTTATGTTGAAATTTCCTGCTGCAGAAGTGATTTCAAAATAACAATCACTACCACCACCACAAAGAAAGTTCCCTCCTGTCATATTGTGTGCCCAGTTAGTCATTCAGCAGATGCTTCTTGATGACTAAAGAAGTGGGGGTTGTTGGTGTGACAGTTGAGGGGAGAGTACTCAAGTAGCCCACTAAGTGAATAGGATAGTTCATCACTGACTGTTAATATACTTAGTTTCAAAAAGTATTCCCTCATATATAGGTTATTTTAATTCTTTTTAAAAAATAAACACTAATATCTTGTCCTCATATGGACCTTAATAAAGTTTTAATAGTGGAAAATAGTGCTAATGCTTCTCAATATAATCAAGAGAACTTTAATTTTTAAGCGGTCTCTGTATCCACTGTAGTGTTCAAACTCGCAACCCTGAGATCAAGAGTTGCACGGTCCACCAACTGAGTCAGCCAGCTGCCCCAGGAGAATTTTAGAGCTGTAAGATAACTTAGAGATCATGTAGTTTAACTCCAAGTTTCATCCTAACTGTTTTTATTTGCTGGCTCATTTTATATTTATTCTCAAATGGGAATCAAATGAGGAAAGGTCTTGGATCTGTCTGTGTCCTTCGGAGGAAAGGAAAGGCCACTTTCAGGAGAGCTGGCCATTTCTATCTTTCCATTTATCGAATAGTCTGGTCTGCCAGATTGACAGGTTCACTATTATTATTGCTTTAAACCCAGTAGGTCTTGAATCAGCAATTTTTAGTAAATATTATAAAGTTCATGTTATAGTCTTATTTAATTATAGTATCAATTCACATTTCAAGATTCATTGCATATTATCTTGGCAACATTAAGTCTATTAATATAATGTCACATCTTTCATTTATAACAGGAACCAGTTGCCACTTCAAGACTACTTTTAAAAAAGGACTAAAGGCATATTTTAAAGTATTTTCTCACTGTAATTCTTAATGTTTTCTTTAAATTACTTAATCTGTGTAAGTAGCCAGGTTTCTCTGGTTGTTTTCATTATACGGAATCTTGATTTTATTTTATAGAGCTATTCTAAATTATGCCAAACAAAACACCAAATGGTTAATTCTGGAAGGAGTAAGAGACATGCAGAGGATTTTGCTGTACTCTGTGGTGCATGAATATGCAACTGCTCTTACATAACCTCCCACTCTGCCTGGGAGCTAAGAAAGAAGCAAGAGCTTTCTTTAGCTCCACGATCATGCCTGGGTTCTCAACTGCATCAGGACCTCTGTACCTGGGCAAGAAAAAGCCTTGGTACGGTTTCAGAAAAAATACCACCTAGGGGTAATTTGTAATAAGGAAATTAGCAGTTACCAAGTACCTTACACCTACTAGGAACTCAGTTCTTTTGATGCAGAACCAGTGGTTTAAAGATGAAGCAGTCTGCCCAAGGTCATGTAAATGTTAAGTAAGCTCCTAAGGGCCAGGGCTGGGTCTCCGTTATTCCAGCCACAGAACCTCAGGTGTAGGATGTAAGGATCTAGTCACTGCTGCTGGAGTGCCTCTGTCTCAATGTCAGAGGTGTTTTGGTTTACTTTTTGTTTTTAAGTTTGCTCAAGAAATTAACATGTGAAAAAAAAGAAAAGAAATTAACATGTGTACTGTCTTTCTTTCTGTCCAGTCAGGATTGGGGCAGTTTTTATAAATAACATTAGAAAAAAATTTAAAAGGCCATGTTACGTAACAGTAAATAGGAAAAAAATTTTTTTAAATCAAAGAAACACCTGTGTGAAGTTAGGCCTGGTTGGATTTTTTTTTTTTTTTTTGGATCTCAGCTTGGTGAGTACTTGCACCAAAGGTAGAAGGCATTCTTGGCTTTACCTTCTGAAATGAGATCTGGCAACTGTTCAAGGCCACAGAGCAATGTTACATAACAAGGCCGTTCAAGAGGCAAAAAAGAAAACCGCATGGAAATGAGGCTTTGGGAAGTGGGCTTGTGGACAACAGAATCCACTTTTACCAACAGAGAAAATAGCCAGGGGCAAGGCCCTATGAATGATTATCATCATATAAATGCTCAGAGTTCTTCCCACCATAAATCTCTGAACTGTACATACTTACATATTATAAGCAATGACCTTCTAAGTGAACATCTGTGTGGGAGAGAAGTGCTCCTGCTACAGAGTCTGAATTCTTGGGGGGGGGGGGGGATGTTCTCGGAAGCTGAGTTTGACTATCCCTCCCACCTTTCTTTTCTCTTTTTTATAATGCCACCCTACAGAAACATTTTTTTAAATAATGGAGTAATTTCAATGGAAGGAGTCAAATTCTGAGACTTTTGAGCATATATACTTTTTTTTAAAAAATACAGCCCACTTGATTTTAGTTTTTTAGCTCCAGTGAAGGAAGCAGAGTTCTTTTTAATGTGCCCCCACCTTCTTTTTTCTCTTTCTTTTAAAAACACAACCATCTTTATTGTTACACTGTTTGGGTATCAAGAAAAGGGTCACAGTTGGCCCCAGAGTCAGTGCTTTTTGCTCATTAAAGCCATGAAAACCATGTGTTAAATTAAAATAGAAAAATTACTGGAAGATACAACAACAAAAAAAGGGAGAGTGAGAATGTGCTTGTTTATGCAAATCCCTGAACAGACTATTTGCTTTTGATCAATGAACTTGACTTAGCACTAAAATGGCATCCATAATAGGTCAGTCTGTTCCTGCTGAACACACCAGAGGGGACATCTTTGTAGATATATTTTTACATCTCAGCCATTTCTAAACAGTATGCAGAGTTTCTTGCTTTAGAAACCTCAGTGGCTATTTTTCAACCGAGCATGCCTGTAACTTGATAAAAATCCTGTAAGACCAATTTGTCATGCAAGAGGGGACAGGTCTAGTAACTTGCATGTACTGTTCAGGTTCAAAAATGGAAGAGGTGGTTGAGACTGGATGCACATACTGAATGATTTTAAATGAAATTGAGACCAAAGATACTAGTAGAAAGGGAAGGTCCTGAACAATATGTTTAAAGAGGGAGGAAAAAATGATTTTTGGCTTATCTTGAAATATTAGCAATCTTCATACAGTCCAAAACAGTTTAGAATTCATCCCTTGTCCCAAAATGATCTGAAGAACCTAAGAATCTATTCCGTACTTAAAAAGTAGAACATATTAGGGGCTTGGTGCTTGGCATTTGAGTAAAATAAATGCTAGTGTTAAAAATCAGCATGAATTGCAAATGTGAAGTGAGAAGTACATCCTGAATGTACACATCTGCTGAATAAATGTTGAATAAATGGAAGATCAGGGTTTCTAGCCTATCATCCTTTGAAACCATATGCCCTCTAACATTACTAAACTAAGGACAGAAAGCTTGATCATAAAGTTAGGGAACTCCTGGGAGGGGACGGTAGACATGCCGGTGTGTCCCCCCACCAAACATAACTGGGTGTTTGTGTGCACAACCACCAAGGCCTTATATCATGCTATGCATGCAGGCAACTTGAATCAAGGCACATATCCTCTTGACGAAAGATGATTAAAGTATAGTTGGTAGAACACATATTAACACAATAATTAAAAACTCTCACTGACACACACACAGAAAGCAGTACTCAAAAGGTAAAGAGAGGCTAGTTGGATCAGCAGTAACAGTCCCAGGGTAGCCATCCTCCTTTCATCATGGTCAATTCATTAACAGAGGAGAAAAGACAGAAACTGGGGGAAATGCAGACCATCTGCTCAATCCAGATGCAACAACACACACCTCTTACATCCAAAGCTTTTAACCAGAAAGGAACAGAGATAAGATCTAATCCTCTCGTGAAATATCCCACAAAGGTAGTTAGACATATTTGCATCACAAATAAAATAATGCCAGAATCATTATTAAATGAGACCTTTTAAATGTCAGTCTGGACTTTTACCATGAGTGTACACTGATTAAGCAGAACACTAAATCAGGATTAGAGAAAATGGAGTTGGGTTCTATTAGCTTTAACCAGCTGTTCCTTGAATAAAACCATGCTTAAAACATCTTCATTCCTTAAATAGCAAGAACGTTTTAGTCCAGTCATCGTACTTCTAAAAAGACAGCAAAAGAAATTCCTTTAACACTGTATATTGCAAACAGGGTACATTTTCTCTCTTCTAAGAAAAGGTTAAAAACAAATATTCTTACCTTGAAATTGTGAACCTTTTCATATTTTGGAATTTGCTCGTTTTCTTTCAGAGTTGCTCTTCTAACAAGTGATGTCAACTGCGAATAAGCAAAGAGTTTCAGAGGTTGCCAGATTGTCACAGACGACTTTTGAGAACCCAGTTTCATTCCCAAGGCTGCTATCAATAAATCTTGCTGACGGCCCTCTGGTTTTGATTTGTGAACTGCAGCTCTATTAGTTTTCCTACCCGACCAAGACTCTTTGGATGGCATTTTGGAATTCAGGAAAGAAAGAAAACCTATATTGATCTCTGTCTGCCGGTGAACTCTATTCAGCTAACAAATGAGCATTCTGCCAGCCAGCACAGAACCCTAATCTACAGAGAGCTGCAGAGAAACATCGCGGAGAGGTGGAGGAGGATGATGAAGCACTTCTTAAAAAGAGGTCGACTAACCAGAAAAATTCTTCTTTCTTCTTTTTTTTTTTTTTAAAGGGCTCTATATTTAAGCTTCTGAGAACTTAAGAGTCTGAACAGACATGAAGAGTCGATGCTGACATACAAAACATTCAGCATCTCTCTATCCCTTTTTAAAAGCCATGCAATTTTGACAAATGATACATTTCTAAAAGCTTCCTTCTCTCTTCAATATATTACTGTCCATTCTGGATGAAAGATGCCTACATACTGCGTGCAGTCAGCTTCTAGCAGCAGGCACCCTGTGGAGCGGCCTAGCAGGGAGGGTGGGGGAGGAAGGGGTTTGACCAGGAAGGCTGGATTAGACTGGTCCCCGTAAGAAAGGAGATAACCAATGAGAATCAAGCAACAGTATTTAAGTATTGTATTCCTCAACTCTGTCTCTTTTCCTCCCTCCTCTCATGTAAAATTTTCTTGCTGGCTCAAGGGGAAAAAAAAAATCAGTGGGAAGACAATGAGGTATGAATGAGTCATGCATTATTACAAAACGGAATATCTCTTTCACCTATTAGAAGCAAAAGAAGATCAACAGACAGCACCAGGTTTCAAAAGAGTTTACCACAGTGCCTGGTAAATGGTGAAAGGCTAATCTACATGCTCTTCTGTGCATTACAGACTGAGGTTAGCTAACAAAAACCCAATTTTATTGAAGATGAGCAAAAGCCGGTAAGTATTTTGATAAAAAATTAAAAGGCATTTAACTAGACAGCATACTATTTTCATGCAGAGCAAGGGCTGTGCATACAACCCAACTAACACCCCGCAGTGGTCAGTTTTGTCTCCATAGCAAGAGGGTTTTCATTGTGAATCTCTAAGTAAATGGATCCCGTCTTTATTTTAATTATTAGTCTCAACATTCTTAATTCAAAGAGCTTGAGGCCAGGTCACAGTGGTAGCCAGCTGGGAATAATTTCTCAGGCACACAGATCGGAGATGTAGTGTAACTGTGCTTGTAGAACCCTTGGATATTTGTTTGCTGACATAAAAATGTGGGAAGAGTGCTGGGTAAGAGACTTGAGAGCAATATCCATACTTTATTGCTAAACTGCTGTAAGAAGCTGAAGCTTTGCCATACTGG
Source organism: Spilogale gracilis (assembly GCA_004023965.1). Lineage (NCBI taxonomy): Eukaryota > Metazoa > Chordata > Mammalia > Carnivora > Mephitidae > Spilogale > Spilogale gracilis. The sequence goes on from PITA01006216.1 coordinate 60,896, forward strand.
GTCCCTAAACATCTCCCATTTGCTTCCTCGTGTTACAATAATTAAGTTTAACCCACTATGATTCTAATTGTTACATTGTATTTAAAGAATAAAAAGTGGGACGCCTGGGTGGCTCAGTTGGTTAAGCCACTGCCTTCGGCTCAGGTCATGATCCTGGAGACCCGGGATCGAGTCCCACATCGGGCTGCCTGCTTGGCGGGAAGCCTGCTTCTCCCTCTCTCGCTCCCCCTGCTTGTGTTCCCTCTCTGGCTGTGTTTCTCTCTGTCAAATAAATAAAATCTTTAAAAAAAAATAAATAAAGAATAAAAAGTATATTTGAATGAATTCAGTCCATTTGTTGAGCACAATAGATATGGATATGTGCCCAATGCAGATTCTAATTTAATTAGGACATGAAGTTGTTCTTAAGCCATGTTAGATATTAGAAATACTGATGACTGATTTTCTAAACATCCCCTAATTTTTTTATTTACCTGAGTATATAGTCCTTTCCTTTAAAATGTCTTGCTCTTTAAAAAAAAAATTTCTAAGGGCATCTGGTTGGTTCAGTGGGAAGAGTATGCATCAGGATTGTGAATTTGAGCCTCATGCTGGGTGTAGAGATTACTTAAAAAAAAATAAAGAAAAAAAACAAAAATAGTTTTTGAAAAATTTTCTAAAAGACAGAAATTAGTATTTACATTTATAGGTATTTCATTCCCACCAACTTATAACATTTTATGATTAAATAAGACCAACAAAAAAAATGTACCTGTTCTAAGAGAAAATACAAGGGAAAGAACTTCCCTTGCCTAACCTAAATTACTTTTCAGTTTAGATCTAGTTTGTCATGTGATGACTAAAAATATAAACGTCGACCAACCCTTTAGTCATGTACAACCGAAGGTGAAGTTTATCAAATTCTCAGCAGACACTAGAAAATCAGATTCCAAAGGCAAATTTAATTTTCTTCTCTCTACAATATTTAACACTTAATGTTAACATTACTATGTCAAAGAAAACAATCACCCATGTAACTCAAAGCAGTCCCCCCCCCTTTTTTATTTCTGATCAAGGTCCTTCCTTATAAATCATCCCCAGTTCTTCATCTGTAGTAACTAAAATTCAACCAACGCATAGAAAGACCGAGGGTAGAGAAAATTCGCGGCTGGGAAAGTGCACATTTTGTCTTTGGGAGGTAGGTCTGCTGTAGACTCTACATGGTCACTTTTCCTCCCCAGTAATTGTGGTACCTAATCAAGACATACTGGATTAACTGTACTTTTAGGCAGCTACCCAGGGCAATAAGAGATAGAAAACAATGGCGCAGGATGAAGTTCTTGGCTACTCTCAAAGGGCTATGTTTTTTGATCGCATGATGCCTTTGTTAACTTGCAATAATGCAACTTCTGCATTAATTTTGCCGCAGCAGGTCTCAAGTCCTAAAACGGCTAATTCTGAAGTTCAGAACCAGTATCAATGTTCTGATGTTCTAGACAAACATATACCTCTCACCCTTATATTTATCTGGCCATATTTAGATAGCTAAAGAATCTATGGATGATGGCTATCATTTATTATTAAGTATCCATGTCCCAGGCACCTAGCTAAGCACTTACATACAGAATCCCATTAAATTCGCAGAAAGATGCCTATGAGGCATATGTCAGCCTCACTTCATAGCTGAAAGAACAGAGGCCCACAGTTAACTTCCTATCCTCCACAGCTAGTTGGTGTAGGTAAGGGTTGGCTTTTTAAACATCATGCATAAACATCAAAATCCAAAAACAAGAAGAAATTTTGAAGTGTGAGAGTAGTTGTCCTCCTCTTTGATTCTGCTCAGGGTGGTTTCTCTAGTTATTCTTCCATTTCAATTTCAAAGAGCAGCAATAGATAGTAAGACAGAGGAAGCAAGGAATAACAATGGACGGTGGGAAAAGCAATAGCAGTTAACGTCCCTAGACCTCAAGTTCAGCAGGTGGCAGCTGCAATAGGCAATGCAGCCGGCAGGGCTCCACTGGGTGTGCCCTCCTCCCCTGGGACCTTCCACGCTCTTCACCAAGTAGGTGTGACTTTACCCGCACCCGTCCAGGAACCTCTGTGCCCTTCCCTTGCTCATTAGTTATGAGATGTACCACATTCCACCTGGTGTCACAGTTCCTGTGCAGCTGTCCCTACAGGCTGGGTCTTACACACATTCGTAGAAACCTTGAATTTAGCTTAGCAGCTTACACAATAAAGGTCCATTAAATATCTGGTTAAAAAACAAGACCAAATGAAGGCACCTATTTTTATTAGGGGGTGATGGATTATAATAATTTTTTATAATATATATATATATATAAGCTTCCTTCTCTATTCAATATATCACTGTCCATTCTGGATGAAAGATGCCTACAAACTGCCTGCATAATGTATATATATTTAAAAAGATGGGATTTGAAGTCAGAGACACTTACGCTTGAATCCTGACCTTGGGAGATTTGCTTGGTGCCCTGCTTACCTCCTTTACATGCACGAACAGGGCAGTTTAAAAGAGATGGCATACAAAAGGGAGGAGACTGCCTGGCAGTAAGCACTCACTCTGTGACCGTGTTACAGGGGTGCGGTGCCAACTACGTGCTGCAGGTTATGCTGTGTAGTGTGAAGACATAGATTCCAGCCCCCAAGGAGCTGGGAGGTTAATCTGCTTTTGGTTGATACCATACAAGCACGCCTGGAAACTCCTGCCCTTCCCTTTGGACTACCGTCTTTACCACATCTCCCAACTTCTGGTTCTAAGCCTATCTTCTACCAGGCAGATGATGAGATGCATATTAGCTGCGGAGGGGCAGAAGGCATAAATGGGAAAGATTACCAGCATTTGGCACGAAGTTGGAGCAATGTTTCTTATTTCATATTGTCCTACTTATTGGTCACACCAGTCCTGGGAGTACGTTATATAATGAACACTCTCTAGATGAAGAACTGCTCACAGTAGAAAGTCTGTGATCTGAACGCTTGTATTTTGTCTCTAAAGTCTGGAAGCTCTTTCTGCTTCCTTAGCATGAGAGCACGAGATAAACCCAAGAGGTTAAGGCTATGGCACCCTCACCTTCTGGTTCTATAAAAGATAAGGGGCTTAATGGGTAGGGATCTAAACTGGCAGGGCGCATTTCCCATGAGGTCATTCTTGCTGGAAACACCAGCAGTATTTAGTTTTTCATTTTGACTAACTCTTTGGTCTGCCCTAGACCTTACTCTGGCCGTCCGTGATATTGACAGCACTTTTGCACATTCACCTAAAGGAGGGTGACGAGCCTGGAAAAAGAAATGGAGAACTGGGTTTCTACCTCTGTCTGTACCATCTGTAATATGGAGGACGGGACTACAAACATGGTGCGTGTACAGCAGGAGGCAGTTGTATGAGGAATAAGAAACAGGAGGGGGAAATATGTGAACTTGGAAGGGAACAATTTGCTGTTTCTCAAATAAAGAAATTTCCACCACTGACTTCTCTAGCCTGTTGTTCGTCTAGTAGTAATACTGAATTTATGCAAAACTAGTCTCTCATTTTCACCAAGTGTAGTACGACAGGACCAGGGTTGTGGGGCCAGACAGAAGTGCTGATCTTAACAATGTCATCTACTGGCTGTGGCACATCCTGGTCAAGTTACTCATTTCTTTCAGCCTTTGTTTCCTTATGTGTGTAATTGATTAAAAGTACTTACATTATAGAATTAGATAATATATGGGAACCATTTTGCATTATTCCTGGCATAGACAGTAATCAATAAACAGAAGTTTCTCTCCTTTCCTTGTGTCTAAGGACTTCTATTTCCAAGATTAGGGTTAACATAATGGGACTGTAAGACACATAAAAGGCCCAAGGCCAATGGCCTAAGCAGTATAAGATTCAGGTCAAGCTGTAACCAGGTGCTTTAAGGACACATCATAGGCATCACTGTTCTGTAATCCTTACCTTATCCTGTCCTGGCAATCTGAACCCCCAGACTCAAACTCCAAATAATGCTTGTTCTGTCCACTTTCCTACCTCAAAACCTGCTTACAGGGAAGGGTCTTATCAATTTCTTCATGCTAAGGTACAAAATGACTGATTATACTTCCTTTTCCACAAATATCTGGTTTTTAATATAGGATCAAGACTTATGCCAAAGGAATAAACCTAATTACTAAATGTCAGAACTCGTTAATAAGAAGAGTATTCTCAGGGCGCCTGGGTGGCTCAGCTGATTAAGCGACTGCCTTCGGCTCAGGTCATGATCCCAGAGACCCGGGATTGAGTCCCACATAGGGCTTTCCTGCTTGGCAGGAAGCCTGCTTCTCCCTCTCTCATTCCCCCTGCTTGTGTTTCCTCTCTGGCTGTGTTTCTCTCTGTCAAATAAATAAAATCTTAACCAAAAAAAAAAAAAAAAGTATTCTTTAGGAAACTGAAAGGACCTCACACAGACAGCCACCTCCTTTGAATATCATCATGATACCACAGACTCATGAACACAATGTTCCAGTTAACTAGATAAAGTCAATTTCACTGTGAGCAGGCCACAGTTTAAAAAAAAAAAACAAGAGGGGAAATGGGTGGGGGGATGGGCATTAAAGAGGGTATGTGATGTAATGAGCACCGGGTATTACACGCAGCAGATGAAATCACTAAATTCTGCCCCTGAAAATAATAAATAAAAATGAAAAAAAAAACAAACGCAAAAACTATGAAAGATCCAGCCCTAGAACGCTGCCAAGCAGAAGGGATGCTGCTGGAATTGTCTGAGTTGACAGGGCTGGGCAGGGCCACGGTTCCCGCTCCCCTCCACCGCCCAGTGCGGACAGAAGCACAGCTGCCCGCCACCTCATCACGCCTCGGGCCTCCCACACCAGCCCACGCTGGCCCAGCAAGGCGGCTCCAGCACAGGGCACGCCGGGCCAGCTGGCCAGTGTTCGCTCCAGCTCCAGCCGCCTTACCAAGGTGACAAGCATAAAGCACCCTGAAGCACACCGGGCCCACACCACTTCAATCCAGGTGACGGGTTGGAGCAACCCCAGTGCAGAGTGCTCTGGGACCTCCTGGCTTCCACCTCCTTTAGCTCCAGCTGCCCGACAGGGCACCTCCGGGGCTGAGCAACCCAGGACACCCTGACTGCACCCACTTCAGCTTCAGCTGTCCTGCCAGCGTGCCCTGTGCATGGAGAGCCCCGGGACCCTCCCCTCCCCACATGTGTATGTACATCGGCTTCAGCTGTTCTGCCAGCGTGCTCTGTGCATGAGAGCCCCGGGACCCTCCCCTCCCCACATCTGTATGCACATCAGCTTCAGCTGTCCTGCCAGCGTGCCCTGTGCACGGAGAGCCCCGGGACCCCCTGGCTTACACCCATTTCAGCTTCAGCTGTCCTTAGCAGGGAGCCCGCTACACTGACAGCTCTGGGACTGCCCCACCCCATGCCCTCTTCAGTTCCAGCCATCCCATGAGGACAGCCCAGCATGGAATATGCCAGGACCTCCCGCAGATGCCAGCCACAGTTCCCACCAGCCAGCCAGGCACTAAGCGCATACAGTCTACACAGGAAATGACCATACAGAAGACTCTTCCTGCAAGCTTAGAAGTAGCTATTCTAATTCATAGAAACAAGCATAGAAAGTGAAGCAAAATGAGAAGACAGAGAACAAGACAAAATATCAAAAAAGAATTAAATGAAAGAGAGATAAGCAATATACCTGGTAAAAAAAAGTTTAAGTAATGATCATAAAGATGCCCATGGACTGGAGAGAACATTGGAAGAACTCAGTGAGAACTTCAAAAAGAGACTGAAAATATTAAAAAGAATCAATCCGAGTTGAAGAAAACAATAACTAAAATGAAAACTACGCTAGAGGAAATCACCAGTAGATTCGTATATGGAGAAGAACACAGCAATCTGAAATATGGGTTAGTGGAAAGCACCCAAGCTGAACAGTAAAAAGGAAAAAAAGAATTTATAAAAAGGAGGTTAAAGTCTCTTAAACAACATCAAGTGAACAAACATTTGCACTATAGAGGTCCCAGAAGTAGAAGGGAGAGAGAAAGGGGCAGAAACCTTATCTGAAAAAATGATGACTGAAAAATTTTCTAACCTGGGGAAGGAAACAAACATCCATGTTCAGGAAGCAAAAAGAATTCCAAACAAGAGGAGCCCAAGGATGTTCACACCATAACAAATAATCATTTAAATGCTTAAGATTAATGGTAAAGAGAATTTTAAAAGTAGCAAGAGAGAAGTAAATAGTTACATACAGGGGAACCCCATGAAACTATCAGCTGTTTTTCAACAGAAACTATGCAAGCCAGAACAGAGAGGCATGACATATATTCAAAGAGGTTAAAGAAAAAAACCCCACAACCAAGAATACCCTCCCTAAGGTTATCATTCATAATGGAAGGAGAGAGTGTTTCCCACAAAAACAAAAGTTAAAGGAGTTCATCACCACTAAGCTGGCCTTACAAGAAATGTTAAAGGAACTTCTTTAAGTGGAAAAGAAAAGGTGATAATTAGAAAAAAATAATAAGTGAAAAAACGTAAAATAGGACAATATATACATAAAATGTGGCAGAGGAAATAAAGTAGTTTTTAAAGAACATATTTACTTGAAACTTAAGTGGCCATCAACTTAATATAGACTAATATATACTGAGGATATTATATATGAGCCTTATGGTAATCCCAAACCCCAGCCAACAATATCTACACAAAAAATAAAGAGAACAAAAGGTAAGAATAAGGTTAAGTGTCAACCGAAAGGAAAGAGAGAAAGAGAACAAAAAAGTACAAAAACAACAAGAAAGCAATGACTAAAATGGCAGTAAGTATTTAGCTATTAATAATTACTTTGAATGTAAACTGTCTAAATGCTCCAATCAAAAGACACAGGGTGGTGAAGTGGATTAAAAAAACAAGATCCATCCATAGGTTGCCTAGAAGAGACTCACTTCAGACCCAAACACACATATCGACTGAAAGTGAATGGAAGGAAAAAGATATCTCATGCAAATAAAAGTGAAGAAAAAAAAAAAAGCTGAGGTAGCAAAACTTAGACAAAAGAGACTTTAAAGACTATAATAAAAGACAAGGGCATTACATAATGAGAAGAGGATAAATCCAACAGGAAGATATAACAATTATAAACATTTATGCACTCAACACTGGGGCACCTAAATACATAAAACAAATATTAAAAGACATAAAGGGAGAAACTGACAGTAATACAATAATAGTAGGGGAGTTTAGTACCCCAATTACATCAATGGATAGATCATCCAGGCATAAAATCAATAAAAAAACAGTGTCTCTGAATAACACATTAGACCAGATGGATTTAACAGATATACACCGAGAACCTTCCATCCAAAAACAATAGAATACACATTCACATTCTCCAAGACAGACCACAAGTTAGGCTAAAAAACAAGTCTCAATACATTTAAGAATACTGAAATCATATTATTCATCTTTTCTGACTATAAAGCTATGAAACTAGAGATAATTACAAGCAAAAGAGAAAAAAACACAAAACCACCAAAAAAACCTAGAGAAAATCCCAAAACATGTGGAGGCTAAAGAACATGTTACTAAAAGACCAATGGCTCAATAAGGAAATAAAAAAAACAAAAACAAAAAACATGGAGACAAAAACAAAACAAAACAAAACAAAAAAAACATGGAGACAAATGAAAATGAAACTAAAAACACAATGATCCAAAGTCTTTGGAACACAGTGAAAGCAGTTGTAAGAGGAAAATTTATAGTGATACAAGCCTACCTCAAGAAAAAGAAAAATCTCCAATAAACAATCTAAACTTACATCTAAAGGAAGTAGAAAAAGAAAGAACAAAGACCACAGTTAGTAGAAGAAAAGAAATGAAGATCAGAGCAGAAATAAATGAAATAGAACCTAAAACATAATAGAAAAGGTCAATGAAATAAAGAGTTAGATCTTTGAAAAAATAAACAAAATTCAAAACCTTCAGGCAGACTCATCAAGAACAAAAGGGAGAAGACCCAAATAAGTAAAATCAGAAATGAAAGAGAAGTAACAACCAATATCACAGAAATAAAAAGAATTTAAGAGATCACTATGAAAAATTACATGCCAACAAATTGGGCAACCTAGAAGAAATGGATACATATCTAAACCTACAAACAAACATAGCTGAAGCATGAATAGCAAATCTGAACAGACTAATTACTAGTGATGAAAGAAAACCGGTTATCAAAAAACCCAAAAAATAAAAGTCTAGGACCAAATGGATTCACAAGTAAATTCTACTAAACATTTAAACAAGAATTAATACCTATTCTGCATAAGCTATTCCAAAAAAAACAAGAGAAAGTTTCCAAATACATTTGTTGAGTCCAGCATTACCCTGACATCAAAACCAGACAAAAACACCACAAAAAAAGAAAACTACAAGCCAATATCCTTGATATAAAATGTCCTTGAACATGAAGGCAAAAATCCTCAACAAAGTATTAGCAAACCATACTATACAATACATGAAAAGGATCTATCACCACAATCAATTGGTCTTTATTCTGGGGATGCAAGGATGGTTCAATATCTACAAATCAATCAGGATGCTACACCACATCAACAAAATAAAAAAGATAAAAATCATGATCATCTTGGGCTACCTGGGTAGCTCAGTTAGCTAAGTGAGTGCCTTTGGCTCAGGTCATGATCTCAGGATCCTGAGATCCAGCCCTGTGCTGGGCTCCCTACTCCCTGTGTTGGGAGCCTGCTTTTCCACCTCTCTCTCTTGCTCCCTTTGTTTGTGTGCACGCTCTCTTTCTCTCTCTTAAATAAATAAAATCTTTAGAAAAAACCATGAGCAGGGCATCTGGGTGGCTTAGTCGTTAAGCGCCTGCCTTCAGCTCAGGTCATGATCCTGGAGTCCCGGGGTCGAGCCCTGCATCAGGCTCCCTGCTTGGTGGGAAGCCTGCTTCTCCCTCTCTCACCCCCCCCACCCCCCGCTTATGTTCCCTCTCTAGCTGTGTTTCTCTTTGTCAAATAAATAAATAAAATCTTTAAAAAAAATAAAGAAAAAACCATGAGCATCTCAAAAGATGCAGAAAAATATATGATAAAGTATAATATCCATTCATGATAAAAACCCTCAACAAAACAGGTTTAAAGGGAACATACCACAATATAATAAAGAATATAAAAAACCCACAGCTAATATTATACTGAGTTCCCCTAAGGTTAGGAACAAGACAAGGATATCCACTCTAACCTCTCTGGTTTGACACTGTAGTGGAAGTCCTAGCATCAGACAAGGAAAAGAAATAAACAGTATCCAAATTGATAAGGAAGGTGTTGAACTGTCACTATTTGTAGATGACATGATACTATACATAGAAAACCCTAAAGAATCCAAAAGCTATTAGAAGTAACAAATGAATTCAGTAAAGTCACAGGATACAAAATTAATATACAGAAATAAGTTGTGTTTCCATATACTGATAATGACGTAGTAGAAAGAGAAACTAAGAAAACAATTCCATTTACAATTGTACCAAAAAGAATAAGATAACTGGGAATAAACTTAACCAAGAAGGTGAAAAACTTATACTCTAAAAACTATAAAACACTGATGAAAGCAACTGAGGATGACACACACAAATGGAACAATATTCCATGCTCATGAATTGGAAGAATTAATATTGTTAAAATATCCACACTTCCCAAAGCAATCTACAGATTCAATGCAATCCCTATCAAACTACCAACAGCATTTTTCACAGAACTAGAAGAAACAATCCCAAACTTTGTATGGAACCACAAAAGACCCTGAAAAGCCAAAGCATTCTTGAGAAAGAACAATGCTGGAGGTATTGCAGCCCCAGATTTCAAGATACACTAAAAATCTGTAGTAATCAAGAGTGTGGGACTGGCATAAAAACAAACACAAATCAATGGAATGGAACAGACACCCCAGAAATAAACCCATGTTTAGATCTCCCATTAATCTATGACATAGGACACAAGAATATACAATGGGGAAAAGACAGTATCATCATCAATAAATGGTGCTGGGAAAACTGGACAGCCACATGTAAAAGAATGGACCCCTTTTTCACACCATATGTAAAAATAAGCTCAAAATGGAGTAAAGTAAACTCTAAATGTGAGATCTGAAACAGGAAAACTAAAAGAAAACACAGGCAGTATTTCTTTGACATTGGCCTTACCAACATTTTTCGAGATGTGTCTCATCAGGCAAGGGAAACAAAAACAAAAATAAACTATTGGGATTACACCAGAATAAAGGAAACCATCACCAAAATGAAAAGGTAACCTACTGAATGGGAGAAGAAATTTGCCACTGACATATCCAAAAAAGGTTAGTATCCAAAATATATAAAGAACTGCTAGAACTCAACACCAAAAAGCCAAGTAGTCAGATTAAAAATGGACAGAGGACCTAAACAGATATTCTTCCGAAGAAGACAGATAGATGGCCAAAAGACATGAGAAGATGTTCAACATTACTCATCATCAGGGAAATGCAAATCAAAACCACAATGAGATACCACTTTACATCTGTCATAGTAACTACAGTCAAAAAGACAAGAAACAACAAATGTTGGTAAGGATGTTGAAGAAAAGGAACGCTCATGCTCTGTTGGTGGGAATGTAAATTTCTGGTGCAATCACTATGAAAAATACTATGAAGATTACTAAAAAAATTGAAAATACCGCATGATCCAGAAATTCTACTACTGGATATTTATCCCCTGAAGGTGAAAACGCTGATATGATAAGATACATGTACCACCTATGCTTACTGTAGCACTGTTTACAATGGCCAAGATGGGGAAGTATCCATCCACAGATGAATGGAGAAAGATGTGTGTGAGACAGACACAGACACACAGACACACAGACACACACACACACACACAGAATGGAGTATTACTCAGCCACAGAAAAGGATGAGATCTTGCCATCTGCAATAACATGGACGGACCTAGAGGGTATTATGCTATGTAAAACGAGTCAGACTGAGAAAGAGAAATACCATATGATTTCCCTTATATGTGGATCTAAAAAAACAAAACAAACAAAAGAAGAATTAGAGCATAAACAGAGAACAAACTGATGGTTGCCCAGAAGGCTGGATGGGCAAAATGTTGAGGGGAAATGGTGGACACAGGCATCCAGTTATGGAATGACTAAGTCGCAGGGATGAAATGTACAGCATAGGGAATATAGTCAATGGTACAGTGACACATGGTAGTTATACTTGTGAGCACAGCATAACATACAGAGTTGTAGGATCACTATGCTGTATGCCTAATGTAACATTGTGAGTAACTGTAATTTAATCAAAACAAAAACCACTTTCCTAACCCCCAATATCAAGTTGTCTCATGAAGATTTGGATCTAAGCAAAGCTCACCCTATATATTCAGATATTCATAGCTTTTCCCCTGAGTTATAATATATAATCTAATTTCTCTTCATTAGAACCAAGAATGGAATATATTCCAAGGTACTTAATGACAATGTGTCCCATTACATTAACTGATAGCTGGATGTTACTGTACTAGGAAATGTTTCAAACAGGTGATTAGGTTAGTTGTTAAAATATTACAATTCTCACTTTGTAGATGGTGAGACAGAAGCTTAGAAAGGTTAAGTACCTTGCCCAAGGTCATTCAGTATATGAGAGGAATAGGATTTGAGCCCAGGCCTATGTGGCTTCAAATTCTGTCTTTCCTCTAGAACTATCCTGCTTCTCAAATTATCTGTTGTTAACATGCAATTCTGAAGGGCTATCATTTGAATAAGTTTCTAGATCATTCAAATTCTGGTACCCTTCAGATCACTAGCTCTTTCAGGTATTGCTTTCATTTGAATTTAGAATACATACCACATTCATCATTAATCAAAAATTTCAAATGCACTTTAAGACAAACAGTAAAAAACATCTGTATAGAACTCAATACATTCCTTTAGTTATGTTAGGATAAATAACTTTTTATGTTGCACAGGAAACCTTTACGTTCTGCTAGGGCTCTAAATTTTTATGCTACTGGCATCAGTCACATCGTAATTCCTAACTTGGTCTTCATTACATAGCTCCTCTAGCATTAACATAATATCCATCTAAACAGATAATAAAGCACATCACTGCATTCATTTCGGTGTATAATAAATTTAAATTATACTAACACTGACACCACCAAACTCTGTATACTCTAACATGCTCCCTGACAGACTCATATGCAATAATTTTAAACACAGGACATGTGAAAACATAATGCAAACAAAAAAGTACAGACTTGCATTCCTTATTCTTTCAAGAAACAATAGAAATGATCAAATTTTCCAAGCCACAGCTTTGCAGGAGTGTTCTGCACTCTGCACGAAGAGCACCAGGTCTGAGAGGGGGTGGAATGGCGCACAGCCCGGTTTCCAAGCCTGGCTCCGAGTGACAGCAGCCAACTCACTGAACTTTTCAAAGTCCTCGACTAAATGAGCTCTGTGGTGTTCTCTGTACTTGTAATAGAAAGTCAAAGGGGAAAGGATGGTTCATACTCATTCAGCAAATAGGCCTTGAAAAACAGTATGGAGATTCCTCAAAAAATTTAAAATACAGCTACCCTATGATGCTGCAATGGCCCCAAAGATACAGATGTAGTGAAAAGAAGGGCCATATGTACCCCAATGTTCAGTGCAGCAATGGCCACAATCGCTGAACTGTGGAAAGAGCCAAGATGCCCTTCAATAGACAAATGGATAAAGAAGGTATGGTCCATATATACAATGGAATATTACGCCTCCATCAGAAAGGATGAATACCCAACTTTTGTATCAGCATGGATGGGACTGGAGGAGATTATGCTGAGTGAAATAAACCAAGCAGAGAAAGTTAATTATTATCTTGTTTCGCTTACTTGCGGATCATAAGGAATAACATGGAGGACACTAGGGGAAGGAAAGAAAAGGAAAAGTGAACTGTGGGAAATCAAAGGGGGAGACAAACCATGAGAGACTATGACTCTAAGAAACAAACTGAGAGTTTTAGAGGGGATGGGTAAGCCCGGTGTTGGGTATTAAGGAGGGCACGTATTGCATGGAGTACTGAGTGGTGTGGTACATAAACAATGAATTCTGGAAAAATTAAATTTAAAAAATAAACAAAAATAAAAATAAAATAAAACAATTCATGCTGTCAAAATAATAATAATAATAAAGACTTTTTTGGTATGTCTACCGGGAAAGACCAGCTTGGCCATCTCCAGATCCCCTCAAGGCAACTCTGACTAATTTACTACAGGCTTTTGTCTGGTCCCTAGTCTTGGAGACTCAGAAGCTCAAGGAGATCACATTTATTTCTCAAGAGAGAGTGACATTATAATACCAAGCTCATAAAACTGATAAGGTAAAGGCAGAATGACAGAAGTCTAGTTTATAGTAAGGTATGGGATATAATTATCATGAAGTAGGTGACCAACATTCTCTTTTCTGGTAACATACCTATACAGGAAATAAAAAATAATTAGGATGCTGATGAGAAAAAAATCAGAGCAAGTGGAGTGGGTTAGATGAACTGGTACTGAATGCAGAGTTAAGCTATTTCTTCAATCCTATACAATCAGGATGGTCTAGCTAATATACAAGAACATTCACTGCCCAGGCAGAGGGGCTCCCTCATTTTAATTCACTGCTTAGATGGACCTAAGCAACTTCTACCTCTTTAAGTCTTTTCCCAGGTGCCTCTTTGATGGTTTTGCATATTTCTTAGTTCAAATATCATAAATGGCTATTTTAAAGTTCGTTCCTGAGCCACAGTCCTAGGTTTTCACTTAAAAGTTTTTAAAGGAGGGGCACCTGGGTGGCTCAGTTTTGTTAAGTGACTGCCTTCAGCTCAGGTCATGATCCCGGAGACCCAGGATCAAGTCCCACATCGGGCTCTCTGCTCAGCCGGAAGCCTGCTTCTCCCTCTCTCAGTCCCCCTGCTTGCGTTCCCTCTCTCTTGCTGTGTTTCTCTCTGTCAAATAAATAAATAAAATCTTAAAAAAAAAAAGTTCTTAAAGGATACTAGAGTGTAGCCCTGATGTATTGATAACAATTTATATAATAGGTGCTTTGGGAAAGCAAAATAAGTAGATGTTTTCTTATCCTGAGTTATATAATTACAAAGTAACACATACATGTAGTATACATAAAAATACCCACTAAACATTCTAGTCTAACACTCTCCAATATTCAGCACTGTCAACAGCTGGTTAGATGGTGATGATCATAACAACATTCTTTCTTGGTTCTTCCTAATGAAAAGCTGAAATTGGCCTCCCTGGGAAATTCTCAATTTTTCCACCTCAGTGAACTTGAGAGGTTATGTAGGAAAGCTGTCACTGACATTCTGATTTTGGTTTTACCCATACTTTTGGTATCTTATCTGCAAGACTTAAGGAAACTCTTATTATTCAGTAACAACACAGATGAAATTAGAGGAGCACGAACAATTTATGAACAACTAGGGACTTGAAATCCACAGCAAAACTTGAATTACAGACATTTCACTTTTACAGAAAGCTTTTAGTTATATATTTGGAAATTACAACTAAAATGCCAACTCAGATCTATATTATTAGGAGTATTTTCAGATTTTAAACTGCCATGTGAGGTTATTTCAAGCTATTGTAGTCTGGTAAACATTTTGCAATGAACAGAGTATCACAATAAAAGTTTAGTTTTCTCATTCCTCCAGTGACTTCCATGGACTCATCTGGGATGAAGTTCTTCTGTTTTGGTTATTTTAAAAAGAGCCTGAACCAACTTACTGAAACTTAATGTATAAAAGCTTATTTCCTTTATGTGTGCTCTGATTAAAATATTCCAATAATTTATTTTCCTATTTTAAAGTCTCAATAAAGATAAATTCTGACATATGGTATGAAATATATTTGTGGAGTTCAAACATACCCATTTTGAAAACCTGTTTTTATTACTTGAAAATGGCAAGAGCAGCGTGAAGGCAAAAATTCTAACTTTCCTAATCATTACTCTGAGAAGAAGTGTAAGCATGAGCATAATCCATAGATGTGCTCACTGTTCACCCCAGTGCCAGACATTAACGTGTGTTTTCTGGTAATGATACTGCCAGGTGGCATGCTTTACATTAAGATAATAATGTTTAAAAAAGTAAAAATAGCCTGTTTCTGGTCAGTTGCTAAAATCAACCTTTTATATCATGTCCAAAGTATTTCATTTTCTAAAATTCTTATTAATTCAAGGGATCCTAATGAAACTGAGAACTTTAACAACTTCTAACTTACAAAAGATTATTTTACATATATATGTAAATATATATATATATCTTATGTATTCTTTTTTTAAAAGATTTTATTTACTTATGGCAAAGAGAAAGAAAGAGTATGTACCTGGGTGAGGGTGAGAGGCAGAAGAAGTAGATTCCTCACTGAGCAGAGAGCCCGACACAGGACTTGATCCCAGGACCCTGGGATCATGACTGGAGCTGAAGGCAGATGCTTAACCAAACAGGCCACCCAAGCACCCCATGTTTTATGCATCCTTATCTATCTATACATATCATACACACACATGCACACATCACATATATGTATGTATACATATATATACACAGTGTCCCATATGGAGTTGGACATCTGAAAAGTAATTTGAGGCACATGGACCAGGCCCAGAAGTGACTAGCACATTACTCAGTAAGACAGAAAAGACTGCAATCAACTTCCTGCAAGGAGGAAGAAGAAAAGATGAAAGGAGAATTTAACCTCCATCTTTCAGTGACATTTTCTGGTACCGAGAGGAATCTACCCTGCTGTTTTCCACCTCCACAAGGAGAGGTTAATGGAGGATAATTTAGGGAGCAAGCGAAGATCTTAGGTTGAGAAGGTCAAATGTTATTTAAGGCCCTCTGGCTAGCTTGGGCTAGAGCTTTACTACCTTTCCCACCAAAATGTCCCCAAGAGCAATCAAGAGTGAACAGGATGTGCAGGGACGCAGGAGTGGCTAAGCTCCCATGATAGCATACCCATATAAAAATGTTTTCAATCAGGGGTGCCTGGGTGGCTCAGTTGGTTAAGCGACTGCTTTCGGCTAAGGTCATGATCCCGGAGACCCGGGATCAAGTCCCACATCATGTTCCCTGTTCGGCGGAAAGCCTGCTTCTCCCTCTCTCACTCCCCCTGCTTGTGTTCCTTCTCTGGCTGTGTTTCTCTCTGTCAAATAAATAAAATCTTAAAAAAAAAAAAAAAAAAAAGAACATTTAAAAAAAATGTTTTCAATCAATTACTACTGGGTATAAGTAATGGTCTAGGAAGATGTGTTCTATTTCTCTCTTGGCTTCACCTAGACGTGCACAAGCCGGTTTTGGGAGAACAGGCCTGGTGGACTGAGGGGGTCCTGGAAGATCCCCTCTAGCAGCAGCCTGGGTCTAAGGCCATGTCACACAGCACAAAGTAATCTTTGACGTAACATGACCCTGTTCTAATCTTATTTTACAAGAACTTTCATTATTGTATTCTTCTGCACATTTTGGTACCAAAAAATACAAAAATACAAAAATTCTAAGTCTGGCTCTTAGGCTGTCCCCAGCTCAGTAACACATAGAGCTTTAGATTCTACAAAGTGCTTTGTCACGAAGACCACTGCATTGCATCCAGTTCTGTTCTTCAGAAGGAAAATTCTATGATGCTATGGCATTTGCAGATAATCAGTTAAGCAAAGGAGCCATGATGGAAACCCAGTCCTCCTGACTGCACACTCTATTCTCTCTCTCCTCCGCTCTGCTTCCCTGATACCAGGGGTAGGATCACTTAACATGGCATGAGAATGACTCCAATTCAGAAAGGCCCAGACAGAACCAAGAGCAAGCAGAAGTATTCACAGCAGAAAATGAACACCCTCAATTCAATTCTAAGCCTGACATGTGGTTTTTGGAGAAGTATGGTCAGCCTTGGTGATTAATTTCTAGCAATTAAAAAGCTTTCTTTATTATTTAGATGGTGGTGAGTAAAGTTGTATGTTGCTTTTAATTAGATATATGCAGATCCTTTGACAGATGTCTATTAGGGTTTCAAGGAGAGTTATGGAGCAGCTTGCTTTTTTTGTTTGTTTTTATATTTGTTTTTGCATTGGCTTTTAATGTTCCTCAAATAAAAACAATTCCTAAAACCACCCTCCAAACCAATGGATTGAGAGACTAGACTCCTGAGCAGCTAATTAAGCTGTCTTTACAAAGAGGTAATTAAGGTTTCCATTAAAATTCACCAAAAAGACATACATAATTTACAAAGTGGAAAGCCAGTTCAATCTCAGGGGTAAACAATTAACTAAGTCTTACACTGATAAGAGAAATTTCCAAACTGGCCAATGTAGTGATTACGTGATTAGATGCATTTTGTCTTTAAAAGAAACTAGTATAAAAAATTAAGAATTTGAGACATGTGGCCTGAGGAGGTATAAATACTTCATAGAACTCACTAATTCATTAAAATACAGAAATGGCCAAAGTGTGTACGTACAATACTAAGTTCTCCTAAATAGCTTTCACTCAAAAAATATTTTATTGAGTATCTATGTTCCAGGCATTAGTGAAACTGGTGAATACCAGAGAAGAGAGCCCTAGCTGTTTTTGCAAGGACCTGATATTAAACAAATAAATACCTACTTAATGAATCAGTTATAACTGGGATTAAGTATTGGATCGATAACAGATTTATTCCACCATGTTTTAATCCTCATGACCACATTCTCTAACAATAGTTGAATTTATTTATGAAATCTATGCCCATGTCCTCCTTCCAAGCTGCTTCCTCCTCTACCAATCCTTCTGAGACTCTCAGAGGACTTGTGCAAATCTCTCCATCCCAGATCGCTTTCTTCTCCCAGTCTAGGAGTGCCTTCACCAGCCTCTAACACGGACACCACAGGGCTTTTGCTGACCACCTCATACAGTCCTCTGATCAGAAATAATGGAAGCAGGGAGCTGCTGTCTATAAACATTCCTCTTTGGCGTGCCTAGGTAGCTCAGTCAGTTAAGTGACTGCCCGTGGTGTAGGTCATGATCTCAGGGTTCTGGGATCGGGCCAGCATGGGGCTCCCTGCTCAGCAGGGAGTCCACTTCTCCCTTTGCCTCTCCCCCTGCATGTGCTCTCTCTCAATAAATAAAATCTTGAAAAAAAGTTCCTCCTCAACTTGCCTAATAATTCCATCCATAAAGAGTTCATTTAAAAAAATTTTTAGGGGCGCCTGGGTGGCTCAGTTAAGTGTCGGCCTTCGGCTTAGGTCATGATCCCAGGAGGATCGAGCCCCACATTGGGCTCCCTCCTCAGCAGGAAGCCTGCTTCTCTCTCTCTCACTTCCCCTGCTTGTGTTCCCTCTCTAGCTGTGTTTCTCTCTGTCAAATTAAATCTTTAAAATAATTTTTTAAAGATTTATTCATTTTAGATATATATAGAGAAATAGCAAGTACAGGGGTAGAGGGCGAGGGAGAGGGACAAGCACACTCCACACTGAGCATGAGCCAAATATGGGGCTTGATCTCATGACCCTGAGATCATGACCTGAGCCAAAATTCAGAGTCACACACTCAACCAATTGAGCCACCTTGATGCCCCTAAAAAGTTTTTGTTTTTGTTTTTTTAACTGAAATTCAGTGCTATCTACAGTTAAATAGTTAAAAGTTTGCCTTCTAAGTAAAGACTATCCGTAAAAGTTCTCTGCTCTACTTCCTATAGTTATGGGACCTTGGAGGGAAATTTTAGTCTCTTCATGTGGAAGAATAGAAATGTTAACAGTACCTGCCTCACAGCATTGTTGGGAGGATGAGACGAAAAAATGTATGTAGAATGTATGGAAAGCATGCCTTTTCAGTACCTAGCACGCAGACAGCCCTCTGAGCCCAGGTGTTGGTGCTGCTGCTGATGCGGCCATCATCGTCAGCATCAGTCTTGTCACTGAACAGTGCTTAGACCAAAGTGGGGGCTACATGTTGAAAGAACGAAAATAAATAAATACATGATGAAAGAATGAGCCAAGTTCATGGCACAGTTGTAAGACTCACTGAATTCTGCAGACTCATAAATGAATGCCTGTCTGGAGGACTCTAGCCTCCTGCCCTTGAGATAATGTCAGAGTATATTTGATACAAAGAAAATGGAGTATATTTGATACAAAGTATATTTGATACAAGTATACAGAGTATGCTTGATACAAAGAAAATGATCATTCCTTAAAATATCTTGTATCATGGATTTTAAAAAAGTAACGGTTGGCCAGGGGTGCAAAGAAGAAGGGGATTTTAAATACTGTTTCCTCATTTGACAGCTGAAATGTATGCAAATATGAACTGAAAACATGTTAGGAAATTCGTGATAACACAGGTATCTTAGCAACATAGCTGACTAAAGAATGAGACTGAATTAAAAACATTTGTTGTGCTAAGAGAACAGGAGCTACCTGAAACACAAAGGAAGCTCAGGATGCATGACCTGCAGTGTTCAGTTCTAAAGATGGCTGAAGCACTGTGTTTAAATCAATATGGAGAACTAAACTATTATTGGAGGAAGAGTGTAAAGTGCAACAAAAATTTATGGATGAATAAACCCCCTCTATAATGATGTTAGAAAAAGGGAATTTGCAGGGCACCTGGATGGCTCAGTTGGTTGAGTAACTGCCTTCGGTTCGGGTCATGATCCTAGAGTCCCAGGATCGAGTCCTGTGTCGGGATCCCTGCTCAGCAGGGATTCTGCTTCTCCCTCTGACCCTCCCCCTTCTCATGATCTCTCTCAATCTCTCTCTCAAATAATAAAATCTTTAAAAAAAAAGGGGGGGGAATTTACACAGTATCTACCATTAATAAGCTTAATTTAAAGTTCGATTATTTTCTTCCCAAGAACTCAAACCCACAACGTGTTATAAAACTGCAAGATGAAACTATTTTCAAATGTCTTAATAAGGAAGACATTAAAATAAGAAGTATGATGTTTGAAAAAATAACTTGCTTAAAATATCTCCTCCTGCAGGATCAGCTGTAGCTTTTTTCTTTCCTTTCTTTCCTTTGGATGCTTTTGTTACATTTTTTCACTGTTAGAAATATCAAACCATGTCATCAGTTGAATAATGTTTCCTTGTTGTTTCCATTTTTTAAAGAACCCAGTCTTTGAAATACTAAGTATAACATTTAATGCATTATTTCCTACCAATGGTACTTCTTTTTATGAACAATAAATAGTTAAATTAGTGATTGTGGGTCACACATTTAGACTTTTTTCCTCCTAACTCAGCCTCCTCTGTTGTTTCTGCTGCATATTACATTAAGTTTAGAGTTTTACACCTCCACATTTTAAAAAACTCTCCAAAAGAGAAAAGGTATGTAGGTTCCTGTTAGGGATGGTTATCTTGAGGAAAAGTATTGTTTGAGTTACAAGCTGAGGTCACTGCTTTTTCCATGGAATGCCATTTTTTACTTGGAAGAATAATATAAATGTTATTTTGAGTTGGCATTTTTTCAAAAATGAACAAAGTAAGCCAACCACATCAAGGAAAACAACTCTCAGTTAATTTTGATTTGAAGTGAAAAAAAGAATTTTGAAATTTTGTATCTGTCATCCTGAACATATAACCTGCTTCCCACTAC
Source organism: Spilogale gracilis (assembly GCA_004023965.1). Lineage (NCBI taxonomy): Eukaryota > Metazoa > Chordata > Mammalia > Carnivora > Mephitidae > Spilogale > Spilogale gracilis. Next base: position 81,540 of record PITA01006216.1, read on the forward strand.
TTCAACGACTTTTCTGATGAGATCAATGGTGATATTAACAAATGCAATTTTTTGATATTGTATAAAGAAATGCGCCAATGTTTAGAAGATCTATGGAACTCAGTGAACTAGCATTTTCCACATGACCAATGCATGATACTACAGAATCATGCCACAGCTGGACGATCCATTCAGAGTTCAAAAGAGACCCATGGATTTTAGTGTAACAGAATAAGAAATGCTTAATGTGAAGGTCTCAGCTAACACCACCTCAAGTTAACCTTTAACAAATTGCAACTTATCCAGGTATATGTATACATACACAAAGACACACACACGTGTTCATACTGCATACATACACACACACACCACTCGGGTGTGCATGCGCACACACACACACAGGCACATAAATATATACGCACACTGGAATATTACTCAGCCATAAAAAAGAATGAAATCCTGCTATTTGCAACAACATGTATGGACCTGAAAGGTATTATGCTGAGTGAAATAAGTCAGAGAAAGACAAATAACCATGTGATTTCGCTTATATCTGGAGTCTAAAAAAAAAAAATCAAAATAAGTGAACAAATGAAACAGACAGATTCATAAATACAGAGAACAAACTGGTGGCTGGCAGAAGGTAGCAGGGTGGAGAGAGGGATGAAATAGATGAGAGGAATTCAGAGGGACAAACTTCAATTTACAAAATATATAAGTTAAAGTACAATACTGGGAATACAGTCAACAACCTTGCAATAATTTTGTATAGTGAAAGATGGTGACGAGACTTTTGATGGTGATCATTTTGTAATGTAAATAAATGTTGAATTACTATATTGTGCACTTGAAATGAATATTATTGTATGTTAACTATACTTCAATAAGAAAACACATTACCATTTATGTAGTTTTGGTGAGACATCAAAGACACATATCCACAAATATCTGAAAAGGCTATTCAAATACTCCTTATTTTCCCAAATGCACATTATTTGTATGAGGTCAGATTCTCTTCATATGCTTGAACTAAACATATTCCCACATGGCACGCCTGGGTGGTGCAGGCGGTTAAGCATCTGACTTGTGGTTTTGGCTCAGGTAGTGATCTCGAGGCCCTGGGATTGAATCCCACCTTGGGCTCTGCACTCTGCACAGAAACTCCTTAAGTTTCCCTTTCCCTCTCTATCTGCCATTGCCCATGACTTCCCTTGCTCTCTCTCAAAATAAATTAATCTTTTACCACTCTTCTAAGTAAACTTGTTTAATAAAATGATTATTTTAATAATAATACTATTACATTAACATGCAATGGGATTATTGCTTCTGAAATGAATTATCATTTTTTTAAAAATCTGCTTTAATTTCCGGTATAGTAAATGTCAACAGGTATGACCCAAAATTGTTGAAGTCTTAAATAATTTTCAAAGTGTAAAGCCTTCTTCAGTCTAAAATGTTTGAGAACCACTAATCTAATCCATTACTTAAAATCCTGACTGTGAAACAGGGTCTCATGCACATGCTACACACTCACAGTCTCAATCTCTTTCTTGTTCTCTCTCTCTCATATATGAAAAGACACGTACATTGGGGTGCCTGGGTGGCTCAGTCTGTTAAGCATCCGACTCTTGATTTCGGCTCAGGTCATGATCTCAAGGTTGTGGGGTTGAGCCCTGAATTGGGCTCCATGCTCAGTGGGGAGTCTACCTGTCCCTCTCCCTCCCCCTCTGTCTTTCCCTCCAGCCCAGCTTCCTGCTCATACACACACTCTCTATCTCTAATAAAAAAACAAAATCTTAAAAAACAAAAACAAAAAGAAGACACATATATTAATGGGTGTCTTGACCCCATATTGAATCTACTGAATCAAAACTTCTGCAGCTGTCTCTATTGTATATAAAGTTTCATTTGTGAGATCTTTGATCTGATTTGACTCTGAACAAAAATTATTGTGCTACATATTTTAGAACTACCCAAAGCTTATTTTATATTAAAGTTATTTTTCAATATCTTCATCACTTCTCAAAAATATTATCGTTAGTAATAATACCTTTAACATTTTTCTTCCACCGTTACCAATGGTAATCCTTATTTACTGTTACTGGTTTCCTTGCTCCTGAGAGATACCACAGAACATGATACCGCTGTCAAACTGTGTTAAAAAGATATGAGAGCTTTTGTTTGTTTCATTTTTCTTTTTATGTTTGCTTCTAAATTATAACAAACTCTTTATAGTTTTACATATAGTCTCTAGAGTACTGATTTGGAAAAGCACTTCGGGAGCCTTCACAATCAATATTCAGGAGGTGACCGTCAACTCGCAGATCTTTTGCCAGTTTCAAAGGGCTAAGTAAGCTTCAACTTTGACAAGGAAATGCTAATAAGCACTGCGCAGACTGAAACGATGAAAACCTGAAGATGTCAAAGTGAATTGAAGTCAACTGTCAAAAACATAAAAGTGTGCTGACTTTTCTTAATAAAATAAATGCAACATGCTTATCAAATAAGCTATGTTAATCATATACAAACTTTAAAGAAATTTATAGAGTCCATTCTATTGAGTATACTGGGTTTAAAATTCACATGTTGAGGGGCGCCTGGGTGGCTCAGTTGGTTAAGCGACTGCTTTCGGCTCAGGTCATGATCCCGTAGACCTGGGATCGAGCCCCACATTGGGCTCCCTGCTCGGCGGGAAGCCTGCTTCTCCCTCTCTCACTCCCCTTGCTTGTCTTCCCTCTCTGGCTGTGCTTCTCTGTCAAATAAATAAATAAAATCTTTAAAGAAAATAAAATAAAATTCACATGTTGAATTATTGACAGTTTTGCACATTTATGTATAAGTCACACTATCACATAAGTATAAAATCCTTTCTTACTTATTTTTGCTGTTGTTCCTATGAAAGGAACAAGACTATTTGGGTTTGTACATTTTTGTGGTAAAGATGAAGAAAGGGGAGCAGGACACAAAGAACTAAGCTACAATATCGGGAATAACACGTTTCATTTTTTTATAAAAAAACTCAATAGTTGCAGGTTTTCTTATTCTGTAAGTGGAAAGCTTTTTATTCTTTTAACATTTGATAAGTTCATTAAAAAAAAAAAGCTGAACCTAAACATTGCAATTTTAGTTTGACAAGCCTCAGTGGGTGGAGGGCCCATCTGAACGTGCTTCCACTGCCTTTGGGCAGGCTCTGAGGTGTCTTAACTTCTTCCTTTTGGAGTAATCCAACTCGTCAAAATATAGTGATCTACTTAGTTCATCTCTATGATGACACCAAGGGGCATTTGGTGGAAGGGAGTCTGGTTGTCCTCTGTGATTTCATTCTTAAAAATAAAGTATGCCCTATTAAAACACATCCCTGGAATCCCCTGATAACTCTCCATAAACCTATCATCCCCAAAGATACTCATGTTATTATACCTACCCTCAAAAGGACTGCTATAAAGATTAAAGCAGATAATCTGGTGAAGTACTCAACACAATTTCAGACATATAGAGGCTCAATAAATGTTATTCTTTCTATTATTATTTTTACTTTTACAACCATTAGACATGTTTATTGGGGAGGTAGAAGAGATCTTCAATTTCCTGAGGCCACGGGAAATTATATCACTGGCTCAAAGACTTAATAATCCGAACCAAGCCTGTACTTAAACCTGCATGTTTTCAGCCTGTCTTCCTCTTAGAATAAGTTCTCAGAAGTATAGAATCCTAAGTCTGAAAAATCTCTTGACAGTTAACAAAGAGAACTTACAAGTTGTGAATCATGACAGCTAAAAGGGACCTGAATGTCATCAATGAAGCTGAGTTCTTCAGCTCAGGCCTGCAGAGGTTAATGATGTGCTTAAGGTGACATCATTAAAGTCATAAGACAAGCAGACATCCTGTCCCAGGGGGATGCCCAATTAAAAAAAAAATTGTTTCGGGTGTGTGCTGGAATGGCTGGATAAATAAGAGCAACATGATAATCAAAGCTCCCTTTGAAATACCTGCTTTTGAGAAGGAAAGATAGATCTTTCTGGAAAACAAATCTCAAAAAACAAGGAATTAAAGAAAGAAACAGCATAAAGAGAACATCTGAACCAGAAGCTATGGACTGTTCCAAACCTATGATGAATCATTAGCATCCATGGCTACAGAAAATCTTCTATGAGTTTTTAAAATTATTTTTAAAATATTTTATTTATTTGACCGAGGGCGGGAGGGAACACAAGCAGGGAGAGTGGCAGAGGGAGAAGCTGGTTTCCCGTCAAGCAGGGAGCCCGACACGGGGCTCAATGAATATTTTTGTAAGAAATATTTTGTAAGAATATTTTTGTAAGAAACCAAAAGTGAAATATTAAAACATTTGTTTAGACTCCAATATCACTATGAATTAAAAAACAGATATGAAAAAAGTTATGCCCTCCTTAGTAACAATAAATGCTGCTTCCAAATAAAAGCATTTGTCACATTCACTAATTAGGCCAAGGCATTTTAGGGTCTTTATCTGTAAGGGACAAAGGGAATGCACTATTCAAATTGAGGTAAGTGGTAATTAAAATGTTATGCACACAAGATATCAAAAATAGTTCTGACTTAAATAACAGTTTTAGCTAAGGCCAACCTCCCCCAGTGCGCACAGATATAAATTATGGAAATCCTTTCCCCTCAAAATGCTTCATCAATTTATAACTAGGTAACTCTAAAGAGTAGACAAGCTTGGCTGTGATCACATGTGAAGTTAATGTGCAACTCTCTATATTCAAGAAACAGAGAAATAGGGCTCTCTAACATGAAAGTCTTAAACATTTTAAAAAAGACTATTCCAAGAAAAAACTATATATGCTTTTAAGTTGTCCCCAAATTAATTAATTTATAAATTTAAATTTTGGGTTATTACCATTCCTGAAGAAATACTGGTTTTTTAGAGCATTAAATATTCTGGAAAAAATCTTTGAAAGGGTAGAGCCATTTATTAAGAATAAACAAAATTCTAATTCAGAAAGTCTACTAAAATAACTAGTATAATCTAAATCATGCTAATCTGAATAAGGAAATATTTTAACTTAATGTTTTTGAAAAAAGATTACTTAAGGAACACTTATTATAAGAATATGGACAGCACATAGGAAAAGGCAACGGTTACCAGTCACTTAAGAACAAAATTTTTAGACAAAAAGGGTTTTTCTATCTGTGCCCTCAACTCATTATCATTTAAAATCATGAGGATAATCTTTTTTTTTTTTTTTTAAAGATTTACTTATCTATTTGAAAGAGACAGAGAGAGCACAAGCGGGGTACGTCAGAGGGAGAAGCAGACTCTGGGCTGGGCAGGGAGGCCGATCCGGGGCTCCATCCTGGGACTCCGGGATCATGACCTGAGCTGAAGGCAGACGCAAAATGACTGAGCCACCCAGGTGCCCCAAATGATGAGAATAATCTTTAAGTTTCTTTTTTAATATTGTTGGTATACAAGACAGAAAATTAGCTTCATGAGAAGATCCATGGTTGTCTTATTTGGTATTGCACACAGTAGCCCAAATCAGCTACTCAACAAATATTTATAAAATGAATGAGTGAAAAAATATATTAAGGGATTGGCTAAGTAACTATTGTATATAAACACAGTGGAATGTTATGTAGATATTTAAAACAACAGAGCAGAAATACATTTATTCACATGGAAAGATTTTTCCTAACCTAATAGTAGAGCAAATTACAAGGTAGTTAATATAGAAGAAACTTATTTTCTCTTTCTTTTTCACTCTCTCACACAGACACACAGACACACAAATTCTAGAAGGATAAACAGTAGAATATTATTGGTTATGTTATCCATCAATAATGGGAGTCAGTGTGATTTTAACATTCCTATTTTTTCAATGTTTTATTATTTTTGTAGGAAATGAACAGGAATTACTTGTATAATAAAAACATAAAAGTTTGAAAAATCTGCACATGGGAAGACTAGAAGGAAATCTATTAAAATGCTAACATAGTTGTGGATAGTGAGGCTATGGATAATCCTCTTTTTTTTTTCAGTTCCTATTTTTCAAAATTTTTATAAAGAATACATATTTCTTTAAGACTGGGGGGAAAACTCTCTTAAGTTGACTAATTAGATATATCACTACGTGACTCCTTTCTTAAACTTAAGAACAGTTTTAGGAGGCACCTGGGTGGCTCAGTCGGTTAAGCGTCTACCTTCGGCTCAGGTTGTGATCCCAGGGTCCTAGAATCAAGGCCTGCACCAGGCTCCCTCCTTGGCTGGGGGGTCTGCTTGTCCCTCTCATTTTGCGCCCCCCTCCCACTCCATACCCTCTCTCACTCCCTCTCTCTCAAATAATAAAATCTTAAAAAAAAAAAAAAGAATAGTTTTAGGTAACATGATTGGACTTGTTCATATAGGCGTAACATGGTGACCTAGTCAGTGTAAATACAACATTTCTACAATTCTCTACTGTTTTCATACTCTGGTACTCTCCTCTCTCCACCACTATACCCAGTCCTCCCAGTCTTAAGAAACACTAGACCCCGAAAGGTGGCCAAAAAACCATGTGGAATTCCAAAAGAGGGTCACAAGAAGGAAGTTTCTGAGCTCCTGAGACCCATTTGGCTTAGGGAACTGTTCCAAATCACTGGAGAGCCTACTCTAGTCAAACTGCATTGAAAATAATTAAAGCTATTTTTAAAAAATTAGAGTGTAGTTAAGGCTCTGTACATATTAGCATTCCCCTCAATCACTCATATACCGATAGTTTGGTCTGAGGAAGACAGGAGAAGATTTAAAACCATTTCTCCAGGAATTTATACAACCCACAGTCCACACCTGGGAGCTTGTTATACAAGACAGTATCAATCTTCACCTGGGACTAGGCAGAGAACTCGAGTCTATAGGATTCTTGAGTGGGTTGTACCTGCAAGCTTTCAAGGATCATATGGAGAGATACCTGAATGTTTTAGTGGTCTCAATAAAACTGGGAAAAAAAATGCCTCAGTGGTATTCGACAGGGAATTCTGAAATCACACCACTCCACAAACGATGCCTTTTCCCTTCAGGGTAGACAGAAGGAGGCAAGCAGAAACATTAGTTTTTCTCATTGTGACACCTGGTTCTACACCGTAAAGTTCACATCCAGAGAGTTGACACCTGCCAACTGTGACGGTGACTAACACCTGCCATGGGACCTACTCCAGATAGGAATGGCCAAGAGACAGCTGGTGATTAAAGGAGGGCTGGCTGAGTGCTTCCGGCTCAGGTCCAAGATCGGACAGAGCAGAGAAAATCCTCTTCCCTAAGAATCCTCTCTCAGTGTGGACCCGCATTTATTGCCGTCCTTATTACTGATTAAAAAGTGAAAAGCCCATGACAGGGCTGAAACTGTCAACAAGTGATAGTGCCTTGCAGTCAATAATTCTTATGTTGCCTATATTTCCCTACAATAATGTGACTTGAGAAATTTTATATCTAAAATTAAGAAAGGCAGGTATTTAAATATGATGATATATTTAAAATAAAGAGACAAAATGAAGGCAGAAAGTACTGTAAATGTGGAAAACTAAAACATGAAATAGAATGTCACCTGTTACAGCAACACTTTAAAAAAAAAAATCTTGTCCTTATAGAAATCTCATCAGCGGTTGCCCTGGTACCAGGGGTGTGGTGTGATTTTCTGCAAAGAGGGAAAATTCACTAGGGAATTTTATGGAGCAATGAAATGTGCTATATTGGATTGCAGTGGTGGTTACACAGGTATGCATATCTGTCAAAGCTTACCAAACTCTACATGTAATGCAGAGGAAGAGGGAGAGACTCTTAAGCAGGCTCTATATTCAGTGCAGAGCCCAACTCAGGGCTTGATCTCACGACACTGGATCATGACATGAGCAGAAATCAAGAGTCAGATGCTTAACTGACTGAGTCACCTAGGGTAGACTTATCTTGATGAGCACTGACTGATGAGCACGGAGTAATGTACAGATTTGTTGAATCACTACACTGTACACCTCAAATTAAAATAACACTGTATATTAACTATACTGGAACTAATATTATAAAAAGGAAAAGCTTGCTAAAACAGAAAAAAAAATTAATTACCAAAGATAAAGTTTAAGTTGAAAGTTTAGGTCATCAGCAAACCTACAGCATTTAGTGAATTTTCACTGAATGGTTTTAGAAGCAAGGGAAACAGAGGATAACAAAGATGACTCATTTGAGTTCCTGAACAAAACAGTGAACTAATGTAGGAGCACACTTAAAAGGAGATTATACATGCCTAGAATTTCTTATTGAAAGAATCTATTTTTGCAATATGATGCCCAGGTTTGAGCATTTCTAACCATGTGTAGTAACTCAGAAGAGACCCAAGAAGAGTTAAAGACTAACTTATGAGGCCCTATGAAAACAATTAAGTTCTCATAACTTGAGTAAGGAAAGGCTCAGGGCATGACTCTGAGAGGTCTAAATATCAGAGAAAGAGAAAGGACTCCAAATATCAAAGGAAATAAAATGGAGCAAAAAAGCCCAAGATGAACATTACAAATCCAAATCATTTAGCACGAGGTTGAAACCAGACAGTTTTATTTTGGAATTGCCCACAGAATTGGTATGTGGGCAACATGGGAAAGCCAGATTACTGCTTGACCGTGTCAACTTGCTTTGGACCCCAGAATGCTACTACTTCTAAAGCCACCAGAGCTGACTTCTGTTTCACCAAATTAAATGGATGGGCCACCAATGATTACTTACCCACCAAAATGCTCAAGACTCTGAAAAAGCAATTGTGAAAGAATTTCTAATAGCTTCCTTTTCCAAGCCTCAAGCCAGTAATTTAAGATTTTATTTGTTTAATTGGCTCATATCACAAATCTTCCAAAACTGCAGCTGGCTTGGCAAATTACAATTTGGTCTCCGGTTAGCCTGGTTTTTGGAGTGGAGGAACTGATGTTTATCTTACATTTTCATCTTTCCATCTGGTTTTCCCTAATGGCTTTCAATTACTAATCCTTTTTGTGGGTGATAAGATGGAAGAACAGATGAGATCCATATAAAAAATCTCCTGGACCCCCTGTTTTCTTTAATGATGATGAGATTCTCTGGTGGGGTCTAGATTGTCCCCAACACATAACTGGTAACTAAGAGTTTGGGGAGATGCCCCTCTACCCTTGGCTTCTTTGCGCAGATCTCCGAAGAGCTGCATCTAGCCACCAACTTTTTTTTGGTACAGACAATTTTTCTGTACCTCAGATGCCCTGTGGAATTAGGAACATTCTAAGGATTCTGAGTTCTTAAAGGAAAAAATACAGAGTAGGAAATCAAATTGAGTTACTCTCCTTTCTCGGTCTCAGGACTGATATATATCAGGGCCTTGGATTTGGCTGGATTCATAAAATTTACTAATTTGTTTGTTCATTTAGTCGGCCAATAGCTGTGTATATAAAATCCAAGGTGCTGAATCAGAGGTGAACCAATACTAGAGGACTTAAGCCTTGAACCTGGAGTGGAATGGCAGAACGTCATATTGATTTCTGATCCACAATTCTGGAAAAGAAGTGTGCTTGTCGACAAAAATGTTTTCTGATCAGCTGGCTGTTAGAGAAGCACACTCCAATCCAAGTAAGTCCAGCTTAGAACCTCCTGAGCTATAATAGCATACAGATTGTATAGGCGGGTTGCCTCTTGCTATCTGTATGCCTAAGTGCTAATTAAATACGGCAGAAACAATAAAAACATTAACAGTGCAGTTCTCTGAGGCAGGGCTTACATCTTGTCCGTCTTTTCTCCCTTCCGGAGCCTAGCCTGTCTCCTTACAAACAGGAGGCATGCAATAAATGTTGAGGTAAAGGCCATTAATTTTGACAGCTGTTAGTTCATGGAGACAAAAGAAGAAATGGGGATGATATTTCTGTCATGCTCTCTCTCTCTCTTTTTTTTTTTTTTTTTTGAGATTTTATTTATTTGAGAGAGAGAGCACAAGCAGGGCAGACGGAGAGGGGGAAGCAAACTCTAAAATGCAAATAACCACAGAAAAATAACATTTTAGCCTTAAAAATCATTAACACATTACTGGGCAAGACACATGCCTCCTGATTAGACACAATTAGAGGCATCACAGCATTACTAAAAGAAAAGCTCCACTCTTGGATGAAGGAATTAGGAGCCATCTGATGTTATCCTGTGAAGCTGGAGGGTACTTCAAGCAACAAGAACATGCATCTCGAAGAGAAACCTGAACATGCTGTTTCCAGCATGGGCTGGGGGAACAAGTACTTACACTCATGACTGGGCATCTGGTTGGTGATCGCTCTGATCACACGGGGCAATAATGTATCACACACAAGGAAGACCACTTTACAAAATATCATGAATACTCAAACCACCAATGTAATGGAATCCATAGTTCTCCTTTTAGAGACTGACATGAATTGAGATCCAGAGAGATTTAGGGCTTGCTCAAAACAACACAGACTAATATATACTTATACACTGATTATGTAGGAATTTTTTTTAAACTCTACTTGACTTTTTTTTTTTTTTAAAGATTTATTCATTTATTTGAGTGAGAGAGAACATACAGGACGGGTTAGATCAGAGGGATAGGGAGAGAGAAATCTACACAGATTCTGCACTGAGCTCAATCCCATGACCCTGCATTCACAACCTGAGCCAAACCAAGAGTGGGATGGTCAACCAACTGCACCGCCCAGGAGCCCCATAACTCTACTTGATTCTTTAGAAGGATATTGACAGAGGACAAACTCACTATTAGAAGTTCTGCACAGGGGCGCCTGGGTGGCTCAGTTGGTTAAGCGACTGTCTTCGGCTCAGGGCATGATCCCGGAGACCCGGGATCGAGTCCCACATCGGGCTCCCTGCTCGGCAGGAAGCCTGCTTCTCCCTCTCTCACTCCCTCTGCTTGTGTTCCCTCTCTCACTGTGTTTCTCTCTGTCAAATAAATAAAATCTTTAAAAAAAAAAAAAAAAAGTTCTGCACGGCAACTGCCATCTTCCTCATAAACTGCTAAATTGGCTTTTTAATACAAATAGGTGACCCTGGGCACAACTGGCAGCTCTTCAAGGGTCTGTTTACCCCTGGAATGACCAATCCTAACTTTGAACAAGCCACAGGGGAAAATATGAGCATGTAAATTTGACTAGGCGAGAGAGGGATAGGTGTGGATAGAGGCAGTGTTAGTAAGGAGATGAACAAGAGAAGAGGCTGGGGAGGAATAAGGAAGGGGACAAAAAAAGACAGGTCTTAAGAAGTGGCAAAGCAAAAAAAAAAAGTGCACAAAATCAAGAAATCAAACAGTTTTCTATAGATTGCTTCATGCTACCTACTCCTCTGATATTGTTACTTTTGTAATGATTATATATAAGTATGGCTTTACTGTTGATTTCTACATTGAGATTATATCGACACAAATAACTTACTATATATCTATGTATATCTGAAGCAAACTAAAAATATTTAGAAGAGCTGCTTTGTGGGAGAATAAGACAATTAGCAGAATGGACCAACTATGCCCCATTCCGTATTCCCAGGGACATAAAATCCCATCACTTTATGAAGGTACCCAAAGAATTCCAGTAAGTGTGACAGTTTTTTGGCAGGGTTCTGATTCCATTTCAACTTCAAATTTCACAAGGCTTTTCAGTACATACGCAATCTGGTGATCCCCTAAAGAAGTCTTTAAAAAGTAGAATTTAAATGTGAAAGAAAGTCCTTAAGAATAAATTAATATAGTATGCCAAGCACTGCAACCATCCCAAACTTCCAGGGGAAGAAAAAACTGCACGCGCACGCCAACACGCGCACACACACACACACACACACACACACACAGGTTATTTGGTCTGACGGCAGTTCCATAAAACCAATAAATGGATTCTGCACACCCTTGCCATCGCAGGTCATTCTAATGTGAGAAAATCTCAGGGCTTAGAAGACTAAATCCCAAAATAAAGAGGTTCTGGCTAGATTCAGAGTTCTGACTCATAGCACAGTTTCTGATATGCACAATATTATATATTTGACAGTTTATATAATTAACAGTTATGAGGCATTTTTAAAAGCATGGCTTTGGGGAATTTAAAATTACATTAATAATAAGTATAAAATTATCATAAAAATTGTTGCATTCAGCCATTGGTTCAGTATCTGTTGAAGCAAACACACTATATTTACTACTTGGAAAAAGAAACTACTCAAATACATTCCAAGATAAATTTTTAAAAAGCCACTAATAAAAGCTGGGCTCATGGCCAGTCTGGATGCTAAAGTTAGGCCATTTTAGAGGAGAAGGAAGTCTGGCTTTTCAACATGCTACAACTTCATGATTAACTTCTCTCAATGTTTTTTGAAAAAAAAATTTAGGTTTCCGATTGACATTTCAAGCTGAAGAAGCAACTTAAACAGTTAATGAAAAAAAATGACACAGATGTCACTTGGAAAAAACAATTTTCTCCCTCACAACAGGCCATGAAATTTCCGAGTAACAGCTTAGGATTCACCTCAGGTGGCAACAACTTTAGGGCTGTAAAACCAACCTGACAACCTTCCACAAAGCCCAGATGCTCAACTTACACCTTAAGGACTGAAAAACAAAACAAAAACAAAACAAAAAAACCACACAGAATTCTTATCCTTCAGTTTTAGAACAAGGGAAGGCCTTAAGAGATCATCTGGTCTAGAATTTCCCCAAGTAGATTTCATGAAACATGATTTTCCTAACTAATTTTCTGAACAGTGGTAGGGTGATCCAGATGAGTTTGGGACCACTCCTGGAGAGTCATAAAATGTATTAGGTTATTAGCAAAAGTCAGAAGCCCAAAGAAAAGAAATAGGTAAGTTAAAACAAAACAAAACAAAAACTTTTTTTTTATCACCTATTTGAGCACAGAGCCCTTTTTGTGGCAAATATTTTATAATGAAAATCTTGTATAATTATACTGTCTTATAGAAAACCCCTTATCTCTGAAGAATCTGAAGCCCAGAAAGGCATAGTGGATTGCACCAAAAAGATACAATTAGTTGCTGGATAAGCTGAAAAGAGATCTTCCCTTTCAAGACCCAACTTCAGTCCTATTTTTAGTACCATGTTCTCTCTCTCGTACAACACCTACACTCCTTGAAGCATCATAGACTAGAACAAGAACCACATCTTGGAGATCATCCAAAGCCCTCTTGTTTTCCCCTCTTGGGGGAAATACAGTCTCAGAGAAGTGAAGCAATGTGCCCAGCGTGCCCCGTGAAACCAGTTCCCGCAGGCGAACTGGAGCCTAGCCCTTAGTGCCAACACCAGGCACTTTCCACAGCAGCACACAAACTCCTGCAACAACAACGATTCTTGCCTCTAAGGAAAAGGCAAACCCCTCACGGGCAAGAGGGGCTTTAGCTATTCAGGACCTAATAAAATATTTATTAAACCATACCTGTGGCAAGAGATATTTTAAATCAATTAAACATGATTGTCTTTACTTACAAATGTCATCAACTGTGACAGGGAATCAATGTTTCAAGCTCTTGAACAGGTCATCATCCCTGTCCTGTTGGATGACACCTATAAATAAAATAAATCTATTTTTGAGTGAGTAGATTTTAAGCCAACTAGATTTAAGATGCATGCACTTTAAAGCAGAGAGTAATTTTTAAAGTGATTCGTAATTGCGGACTGCAGGAGAGAACGCGTCCAGGGTCAGTTCCTTCACTCTACGTGGCTATCACTGGTCATCAGCACAAGACAGTCCAGGCAGTGTAATATGTAGTGTTGCCAGAACACACGGGGACGCATGGATCCTAGAGCTGAAAGGGTCCTCCAGTCATTAGCTACCTCAGTGTCTTTCCTTTTTCAATACTACTTTTTCTTTGTAGGAGGGACAACCAAGAACTGATGAGGTTAAATGACTGACCCAATGCAAAATAGCTGAAGTCTCTTGATGTTGAAAAGTTTATCCAGAACACATTAGGAAATGTTATCATTAGGCTGATCAACTCTAAAAAACCCCACATGCACACACTATAAAAATAGTTCACAAGTGTTGACTTAGAATATTCTATCACAGCTGCATAAATTATATTTTCAGTGTTAGAGGTATTTAAATACAAGCATTACTGGGAAATGCCATGAATGGAAAGTAACCCAAAGTGAGAAAATAGGAATGAGAGAGGGAAAAGAACAATATTAGATACAGCACAGCTTTTAGGATCCTAAATGCTGGTTACTTCCAAAAAAGATCTGGGCTCCTAACAAATATGAATATATGAAAACCATTTTCTACAATCTATCATTTCAAATGCTGGTTTGTCTGTAGCCACAAAGTGCCACTTTGAGTTAGACTTGCCAAAAACTATAATTTCGGCTAGACAATGAACAGTTTAGATTTCCATACTATACCTAAGTACTTTAAGACAACTGGAAGTATTTAAGGATACCACCTTGAGGAAATATGACTGTTAGAATAACATCACCACCAAACTCGAGGGCTCACTATGTGCCAACCACTGCCTATTTTACAGATACTATCTCCTTCAATCAATTCTCACAACAATTTGATTATTACAATTTTGCAAATAAGAACATTAAAGTACAGAGAAATTAAGTGACATGAAGTAGTTCATCCAAATCTATTTGGTGACACAATCCAAGCTCAAATCACCAAGTAATACAGCACTTCTTTAACGTGGCAACTGGAGAGCCTCAAAAATATAAGAATGGATTAACACAATTCCAATTAGAATAACATAAAATTCTCCCACCTACATCGCACACAGTATAAAATATCAGGAAATTCTCTTGCTTTTTCTTGGCGATAAGGAGGCAGCTAGGAATAATTTTCAAAGTAAAATAATACTAACGCCAAGGAATCAAAACTTCTGTTAACTTTAAATATATTATAAGATATGCCAAATGAAACTTAAATTGTCTTTTATAATTAAAATAAATCTTTCTGATTCAATTACTTCTTAAGAGTCCATGGGGGGAGGTGGGTCCATAAGGAGATAAACTCTCCCGTTAGGACTAATTGATTCTCGAAACAGTGTAATAGTTACTGACAGACTGAATTTAATCCCATGCATTTTTAAGTATGGATTTATATCACTTTGCTAAAGAACACAACTATTTATAAAGGGAATGAAAAAGTAGTTTTGATAGATTTTGCAACCTCCTCAACTTCTCAGGTAATACATCTTTTCTTGATCACAGTTATGTTTCTAACTCAAAGTCCTGAACCTTTTTTTTTTAAATTAGGGGACATTTTTTCAACATAGTTTTGAAGCCATGAAACTGATGAAACAGGAAATAATATGGAACACAAACATACACCTGACATAATGGAACACGAATTAGATATATGTAATGCTCAGCACCAACAAAACTAGACAACAGGGAAAATGCACATCTCTTTCAGAGTTCTGGGGAGCCAGCCTCTTCTGGCGGTCATGGCTTGTTCAAATGGACCCCGAACAAAAGAAGATCAAGTGTGGTTTCATGGTAGCTTACCCTTTTCTCTGACACCCCATCCTGGCCTGTAGAATCTCTCTCATCATGTGTCTCTTTCAGGACTGGCATATGTTTTTGGTATGCTGGCTCTCTGTTTAAGGTTGTGTATCCTATGTGCTCATAAATTGGGTTTATCGTCATCTTGGCAATGTATTCTGCTGCCTTGGTTTCAATATAGAGAGTAATCAATCCATCAGTCACCAGATCGTGGATGGACTCAAAGCGCTTCTCCCCAACGAAGTGCTTTCCATCGTAGTACAGCCTGAAGTTTCTGGTTTGACTTCCAAATCTGCCTCAATGAAATGGGAAAGATGTTTTTAAGAAAAGTAAGCAAGTGAATTCTTTCTGAGAAAAAAAAAAAAAAGGAACAAAAAAACCCCCACTATTGCTTTGTGTGTGTCTTCTTTGTTAAATAAACTGTGCCTAATCTCTATGAACAGTCCAAAATATGGAAAATAAAACTCTTGAACACAAAGAATGAATTTGCAACAAATAGGGATAACTAGCCAGAAGAGTGTCTTCTCTAGAAGGGAAAAAAGTTCTTGTTTATCTTTTTAAACCACTTCATTATCCTATAGGTAAAACGAGGAAAAATAAAGCTCATATCCTATTAGAACACTTCTTTATTCAATTGGTCAATTCCATCACAGGTGAAATTTCCTATATTAACATGTTCTCTTCAGGTTGATCAATAAAAATATTCGACATACTACAGATATCAACATTCGTGTCTTTTAATGGGAAAGCTCCGTATAGGGTTCAGCTAAATACGATGCCAGTAACGACTTAGAATAGAACCGATTCCAGAATCTGAGCCGCACAGTAGCACAGGAGGGCAACAGAAATAGAAAAAAAATTTTTTTGTGATTTCCAGCCACAAGTCAATGACTTGCTCTTCCCTATTACATGGTCATTTTTCTGTGTCTCCTTTTTGAGTCTAAGCAAGAAATATGTGCAAAATATAGGGCACAGAAGTCATAAACTATTAGACTCTAGAAATTCTGTTCTCACTTTTGGGTCATGTTTTGGCGACATACTTTAAAAACTGGCGAATGAAGGTTTAGTTTTATGATAATTTCGTTATTTTGCCTCCTGACTTTACGAAAGCTGATGCCACAAGGTACCAAGAGCCAGTATCTTGGTCTCCCAAAGGCAGTCCCAGGAAAGCGTAATTAAAACTAAACAACTCAGAAAGAGTATATTGAATTTCATTGTTTAAAACACATACAACAACAAAAATAGAGGTGAACTAAAATACTAAAATAATACACTGTTTCATACTAAAATCAAGTGTTTAATTGGGACTACAAACTTATGCAACAATATTATTCTGCTACTGGCTATATTCCAGAAGGACAGGACTTTGTAACTTAAGATTCTACTTTCCGTGTATCCTTAAAAAAAGGAAACTTTTTTTTTTTATAATGGTCCGAGGTATCTTTGTTTCTGTTCAAATTGAATTTTAACAGCTATTTAATCTAGAACCCGACATTCTATATCTATGATGGTCCTTCTACTAAAATAAAATTTATCCACTTTTTGGTTCTTTAAAAGCAATCATATTTTGATTTATACTCAAGTGAATGATCCACATAATTCCAACTTCCCATTCTCCATTTTACTGTAATGTTAACAGATGTATTTCTCCTAAGTTTTCATTGGAAGACTAAAAAATTAGAAGGTACAATTTCTACACCAAAATTCAATATAAAAAAGTTTTTTTTTCAGTTTAATATACTTTTGTTAACTTCCTTTTTGTTACATATTATCCAGTTTTGAGAAATAAATATGGAAAGCCACTTCATAATTTGTATTAAGATTCTTACAACAAAAATCACTCATAACACTGTTTAACATTAAGTCCTTTTATATTTCAATTGTATTCAGGGGTGTTTCAACGAAAGGTTAGACCCATTTTACTCCTTCAGGGGTTTATGATTTTACAGTGCATATGACAAAGGACCATCCAAGCAGTGGTGGCAGGTATTTGTCACTCGAATTTCTTCTAAAATCTGAGCAGTATGGGAATGCTGGGCAGAAGGGAAGATGGCTGCCTTGGCCTCACTTGGGTTGGGATGGTTGGACCGAAAGAGCAGAGAAGTCTAGCGTGCTTCACAATGGGCCTATTCCTAATCCAGCCAAGGAGAGGATTTTCTGGCTACCTCTAAAAAAGACTAAGTCAGTTTTTCCTCTTCTCTTATCACACCAACTTCAAGAGAACCTACGTACAACTCCCAATTCCTCCTGAGCCTGCACTTCAACTGTGGATTTCCAGTGCAATCAAACTTCAAGTCTTAAGGAAGGTGATCTGATGACGAAAACAACTCATAATATGGGTTGATTTAAAACAACCTCAAAGGACAAGAAAATCAATTTCCATTTTGGAATTGTGACTTTTTAAGAAAGCTGCATTATTTTTACCACAGGAACTACATACGCTGTCTTTGCCTACCCTGTGCCTCCCTCTCTTTCACTTTGGAAGTTACATAAAGAACAACATCACACCACAGACCGCCAGAGTCTTCTCTCCTACGATTCAAAAGGCATGATAGAAAACGTTTGAGGAGGATGGGGAATGGATGCGTTTCTTCTACAGAAAAAGAGCCATAAGTGGAGAGACACCAAATCTAAGGGCAAGGAAAGAATCCTTTCTTACAAAAGTTTACCATTTACAGATTGTCATTTAAGCAACATTTAACAACACACCCAAGAATTCTGTTAAGTATTAGATGGTTCATAATAAAGTTCCCCTACCCTTGATTACCTTAGTAGGAAATAGATACACATAAAAACAAGTCAATACAAACAAAAGATGAAGCACTGAATTTTATTTCTTTTTTTTAAGAATCTGTTTATTATTATTTTTTTTAAGTAATCTCTACCCTCAAACTCATGGCCTCAAGATCAAGAGTCACATGTTCTACCAACTGAGACAGGAAGGCACCCCAAAATGCTGAATTTTAAAGAGTTCATCCTTAGCTTGATTTCTAAAATATGATTATAAGAAATGTGTATAGCCTTGGTCTTATAAGGAAGAGTTACATGTCTGTGCAGTGATTCACGAAAGCAAGTGAATCCAAGGTGGCTTTCACATTATGAAAACGATGGAGCTCATTGCTTGGAAGGTCTCAGCTACTGCTCATGTCCAAGTACAAAAGCACCCTTGCATCTTGAAATAGGGTTTGACGAGGGAAAGGCAAGTGTGGGGCCCTGTGTTTTTAACAGAAAACCTTGGGTTTGGGGACCAGACAAAATAAGTTTAAATCCTAGGACTGCTACATTTTAGCTGAGTGATTTGAGGAACTCATTCTTCAGATTTTGCCTCCAGAGAACAGGAAGAGCCTCACCGTTCTCCACACGGTTGTGAGGATTACATAAGCATATTTAAGTCAAAGCTAATTACCTCCTAGGTTCAATGAATGGTAGTTCCCTTTCTCCTTCCCTGTTAGGTAGGCCTCTGTAGGGAATGACAGAACATGTATCAAACAATGAAGTAAAATAGAGAAGAGAAAAACCATGCATTGAAGGGGGCTGAATAGATAACTGTGAATACAGGTAACTGTCCAGGACCACCTCTGCGCTGGCTGATTTCACCGCAATGTAAGGCAAGGACAAGCACTCTGAATTTCTTCCATGGCCCTGAATAAGTTTCTACCACCTAGCTGAGCAGAGCAGAACTACACCAGAAAGCAAGAAGGGAGGAAGGGAGAAGCAATGAGTCTTTGCACTATGGCCTGTGAGTCAGGTCTCTGAATTGAAAGGCGAAAAGGCAGTCAACATAGTCATACAGAAATGTGTGAAACCGACCTGCTGATGCCGGCTGAGTTCCACACTATGGGGCACTGATCTGTAAAAACTGTTAAAGCTAAACCATTTCCCTCCACTTTTATAGGAAAAGTTTTCTTTTCCTCTTTTCTTATACTTATTACCTACATCTACCCTTGCTTTTTTCTAGCTGTTCCCTCTTTGGTGAACATGTTTGAGGCTGTATAGGACTAACTCTCACCTAGTTAGAGTTGAACAAAATTCATTTTCTCCAAAGTGGTACTGTAGTTAACAAAGAGAAAAGAGACTGGGATAATCTGCTTTGAACTGCTACTGTTGTGGTAGATAATTACCACTTTCTAGAAATCTCTTTTTCTCCAGTGATTTCAGGTTTGGGTTTTCATGTTTTAAAGAGCTGTTTAATGCTGTGCCCAATGGCATTCAGATGAATTTCAAAATATATAATTCCAACATCTAGCTTTAAACAGTGAACAAAACCCTTAATAGCATCCTTTCTATTTTTTTAGAAGTAAATTGTACTTAAAAATCCAGTCTAGAGGTACAAAGCGATGAAAATATGTATAAGGAATAGCCTTTGGGATTTTACTTTACTTCTTCTAAAACCAAGAATTAGTTCTGACTTGAGGTCAAAGTATTTGAAAATATCTCTTCAAAGGAAAGCTCCAAGCTAACAGATGTTTTCTCTTAACAAAGAAACATACACAACGCACTTGTCTAAGTTAACAGTAAAATGTTAGAACTATTGCCAGAAACCAACATGTAAGAACAATTTTATTTGTCATAAATATATATTTGTGTATTGTTTACCAAAGTCAGGGAAGCTAATTGAATGATGAAATACAAGAATCTCACAAATTTAATCGTAAATACACCCTTGAAAGGAAGGTTAAAACAGACAAGAATGTGACGAGGCACTGAGTTAAATACTAAAAAATGAAAGGCCTAGGAAGAGAGAATACACAGCACCATACAATTTAAAAATATTTTCTCCATTGGAAACCTTTGTCAGGATACTACATTTATCTACCTGGTCCTACATCATGATGATATTCCTTTGGCGCAGTAAGTCACCTTCAGTGAACGAGGCAAGACAACGTGCCTAACCAGACCTCCTGAGGTGGTACCAGGCAAGCTCTGGAAGGTGGAACCTATAGACAAGAATGAGTGGAAGGTCTGCTTAAGAAGCAGGAAGATATTGGCCAAACTAATCCAAAAGAAAAGGGAGCAGACACAAATTAACAAAATCATGAATGAAAGGGGAGAGATCACAACTAACACCAAGGAAATAGAAACAATCATCAAAAATTACTATCAACAACTATATGCCAATATGTTTAACAACCTAGAAGAGATGGATACATTCCTAGAAACCTATAAGCTCCCAAGACTGAAACAGGAAGACATTGACGATCTGAATAGACCTAT